>CAKLNU010000949.1:0-135768 GCA_922788865.1 Poeciliopsis turneri
TAACCCCTAACCCCCTAACCCTAACCCCTAACCCTAACCCTAACCCTAACCCTAACCCTAACCCCTAACCCTAACCCTAACCCTAACCCTAACCCTAACCCTAACCCTAACCCTAACCCTAACCCTAACCCTAACCCTAACCCTAACCCTAACCCTAACCCTAACCCTAACCCTAACCCTAACCCTAACCCTAACCCTAACCCTAACCCTAACCCTAACCCTAACCCTAACCCTAACCCTAACCCTAACCCTAACCCTAACCCTAACCCTAACCCTAACCCTAACCCTAACCCTAAAGTCCAAACCCTAAAGTCCAAACCCTAAAGTCCAAACCCTAAAGTCCAAACCCTAAAGTCCAAACCCTAAAGTCCAAACCCTAAAGTCCAAACCCTAAAGTCCAAACCCTAAAGTCCAAACCCTAAAGTCCAAACCCTAAAGTCCAAACCCTAAAGTCCAAACCCTAAAGTCCAAACCCTAAAGTCCAAACCCTAAAGTCCAAACCCTAAAGTCCAAACCCTAAAGTCCAAACCCTAAAGTCCAAACCCTAAAGAAAGGTTTTGCCATGCCCACCTATTCCTTAAAAATGAATAAATTGAATGTATAAATTTTAGAAATTTGAGATTTCTAGAATTTATACATTGCATATTTTAAATATATAAACCATAACTTGCATTTATGTACAGTTTAACATTAATACTTTATAAATCTGTATACCCATTTGTCTTAAAACCCAACTATGTTTTTAGCTATTTGATTTAGAGAAAGTACATAGATATTGAACTGAACTTCCTATAAAGAGGGATCCACATTTGGCATGTACTACACAATACAAAATAGGAACTAGTGTCCAAATGTGATATTATCCTGCAAGATTACATCTAAAATTTCCAGAGGCAATTGGGCTAAGGTTTGAGAATCACTTGATCCTAAATACTTTCTGATAGGGGGAAAAAAATAATAAAATTATCAAATATTACTTCCAGATTGGTGAACAAGTTGTATATTTTTATAGTTGAACTATCTGTTTACAATGCTCCTTAAAATTTACCAATATGTAGAGATAAAGATTTACAGTTAACACTGGGAATTCTTTTTTAAAAAAAATGTTAGGGGTTATAAATTGCTGCCGTTCTAAATGGTTAATTTAACTCTGAATAACTTTACCTTTAAAAAATTAATTAAATTAACTAAATTTAACATTAAAATTTTTAAATTAAATATTGGGATGTTAGTTTTCCATTCACTAGTATAGAGTAAACTGAAAATTTTATGAATAAATCTAGAAAGATTGTTACTACTTTTTTTCCAGAGCACTTCTTTTTTAAAGAGATGGAGCTACTGGGGTTAAATAGTGGCAAAAAAAATGGATATTGAAGGTGGGAGTTAAAGATTTGGGATTAGCAAATAGTTGGCAAATGTAACACAAAGATCTGTGTGGAACATGAAGAGCATCATGCTCTTTTTACATGGAAGCAGCAAAAAAATGTTAGCTTAGCTTGATAACTGACTTAAGAGTGAAAAATTTGACCCTGACATTTTACTCCAACAGAGAAAGTGTCCATTGAAGGCCAGATTCCCATATGTCAAAGGTGGAAAACTTCAACAATGCAGAGTTAAAGCACATCGCTACAAATTACAGTGCATTTTTTATTAGCAAGGTGCTCTTCTAACAGGCAGATTGCAATTGTTACAAGGCTGTTACACATAACTATACAAGCATAATCCCATAAGTGGAAAATGATGTAAAGTAGGTTTGGAGTGAATTAAATGTCAATCTATTCAGAGATTGAAATTAACCATTTAGAACAGCAGCAATTCAATTGGCTTAGAGGATTTTTACCATTTAGGGAAATATGTCTTAGCCTACCTGCTAGCAGTGGTTTGAATGGGCCACATTGCTGAAACAGTTACAGCTATACTGTATCATTTTTGTTTTGGAGATCAGAAATAACCCTAATGTGAACAGAGACTAAAGAGTTTTGGATTTCACTAATCAATTGTGAAACTGTTGTCTTTGACATTTAAAAAATGAATCTCCTGATATGTTCACATTATATTTTTCTCAGCAACTACATCATGTAAAAAGAATTTTATATTTGTGCTAATTGGGACCTAATGATTGCAGAAATCAAAGGATTTAATAATACTTGCCATGCTAGAGCTCAGATCATAGGAAGTTAAAGCTATTGACCTTAACTTTAAGCTGAAGATTTTCTGAAATTAACATTCTTTCCTTCTGCATTTTAAGCTGTAGGACTGAATAGAGAATAGCAGCTGGAGTGCATGTTGCTGTGTGTGTGTGAGGCTATTCCTCATAGAAGACTGGACTGCATTTAAGACTCCCGAGTCCCGGAGTCACCTTTCCCACGTGCTGTTCCTATAGGCGGAACCTGGGAAGGCTGATACGTACCGCGCCCTGGTTTCAAAAAACACACTGTCCGTTAACACCGCAAGGTGGAACCAGCATGCCCAGGAAGCAGAAGAGTTCTCCGATGATTCTCTTCTGGTCTGTGTTGAATCCTGGCAGCCTGCAAGTTTACTGACTGACCTTAGCTTCCCAGTGCAGAGTGAATTGCTCACCAGTAGATCTCCACCAGGTTGTTGCAGTTGTGTCCCCCAGAAGGATGAGCAAAAGCAGCAATAGCAAGGTGTTGCTACCCAATCATCCTCCCAGGGAAGAAGAACCTGGACCAACTGCAGGGATTCAAACCACCACCCCTGAAATGAGAGAAAAGAGCAATTCTAGTGCCATCATACACCGCAAGACCTCTAGAAAGCTCAGCATATGTTGTTCAAAAGGAGTACATGATAACTTCAACAAAGTGAGGAGACTTACCCAATGCAGTAAGCAGGTGATTTTTCTGAAAGAGCAGTTCAACAATGCACACCCCTTTCTGACTCATGGTGCTGATTTTTTTAATATTTAAAGGTCATCCTAACTCATCTAGTTTGACAGAAGAGTTCATCCTGATCACAACTGTATATGGTTTGTTAGGGATTGCAGGGAAAAAAAGCTGAACTAGAAGCTAAAATCTGAAGGCCCACCATGCAATGTATTGTGGGTAATGCTGACGGACATTTTAAAGTCTTTTCTGCTGTTCACAATAGATTAACACATTTCTGGCACCTGGCAGAAACTCAGACATTAGATTTGAAGCTGAGCTGTGATTCTGTCTTAAACATGGAGTTAGAAGAAAAATAAAATGAAATAACAGAGATTTAAAAGAGCAAATTTTTAAAACCAAATTCCAGCCTTCAGGGCAGCATTAGGATAGAACTCCTTCATCCAAGAAATTCTCAGAGATGACATATTCTAGCTGAGCTGTGACTAATGTGAAAAAAGGAGCTAAAAATTTTTTATGGCTGACTGGAAAACATGTGCACTGAGTGCCTGCAATAAGCCTTTGCATTATTTCAAGTATTTGGATGACATTTGGGGTATAGGGTTAGTATTCAGAGGAAGACTAGCCTCCGCAGAGAGGAAAAAAGCAGCCAAGGAAAGCAGATGAATGATTGACCGTGTGTGCGTTCATAAAACCGTGACTTTAATGTTATTCACACAATTCTGTTTCTGTTAAACCACAAGCGTATTTAGCTGATTTATTAGTTTATCTCACTGTTTGGTATTTAAATGAAGCTTTGCATAAGCAGCAGGTGGATAACATAAAAATGTTATTACTGACGGGTTCATATGTCTCTTGTTATAATGTGGCTAATGTGATCATAAGATCAGACTAAGTTTAAGGAATTACTCAGATTTCTAATTGGTTTGTATTCTGTTTTTTTCTACAGAGACCACAAACAAACATGCTTCCATGTATGTAGATTCTGCCAATCTTTCCATATAAAGAGTAAACTTTGAATTGGAGTCCTCCTGATTTAATCTACATCCACACAAATATTTATCAGTATTCTGATCAGACTGTGAAGCGATTGCTCTGAGCTCAGATTCACTGCAGTGGATTTCTTTGAAACCACAACCTTTAAAGATCCAAATTTCAGCAGTACGCATAATTGGACATCAACGTTTATTTGAAACCAACTGAAACACACATTGTTATTTAAACCAAGTTTCCACCCAAAACACAACTTTTCTGGATAGTTAAGTCACAATTATTGCAGTTTAAAAGAATTTTAATCAGATTTCTCTGAAAAAACTAGGGTGCTGTTTGTGGCTTTGTCCAGCAGGGGGTGCTTTATGTTCTTCTTTAGGAGATAATTAAAATAATTTTCTGAGTGCAAATAGGCAGCTGAAACTGGAAGTTCCTTTCATCAGCACCTACTCACCTGCTTATGTTAATCTGGCACGAGATTTGAAGCGTAAATTTTTATACTGTTTAAATGTATTCGTGGAAGGCTGAAAGAGAGGAGGGTCATATTTGATTTTCACAGGATGTTGCTGAAAGGTGCTATAAAAATAAAATTGGATTTGATTTCAATAGCTTAAATACGTCAATTTTCATGGATAATTTTGATGACAGTCTATAATGTCATATCAAGTTAGGCTGAAGCAGCAGAATGGAAGAAGAAATAAATACTATCACCTGCAGGTGACCAGATCGAGAAGTCATACAATTATTAGAGATTAATTTAAAAAGAAATGACTTTACATTTGATGGACAATTTTTCTTACAAATTAAGGGCACAGCCATGGGCAAGAAATTTGCGCCAGCCTACGCAAATATTTTCATGGCCGAGTGGGAGGCCGAGGCCCTTATTAAGTGGAGGAAGGCTCCCCTGCACTACTACCGGGTCCTGGATGACATCTGGGGGGTCTGGACTCATTCTGAAGCCGAATTCCAGGAATTCCTCCAGAACCTAAATACACATCACCCATCTATCACTGTAAAGTCCACTACCAGCGTTAAAGCGGTCGACTTCCTGGACACCACCACTTACAAGGGAGAAAACTTTGACACGACACACAAATTGGATATTAAAGTTTTCTTCAAACCCACAGACACACATGCTCTATTATTCAAAACCAGTTATCATCCAAGGCACACTTATGCTGGCCTCATAAAATCACAACTCCTCAGATTTCACAGAATTTGTTCACAGAAAACAGACTTTGAGGAGGCAACTAGGACTCTGTTTTCTGCTTTGAGTAAGAGAGGATATTCCAGAACTTTCCTGAGAGCATGCAGAAAGAACTTCCTTGAGTCCAGACCCCCCGATTCATCTCCAATGATTCCTCTGATCACCACATTCTCCTCCTCAGCAGGACAGTTTGTGTATAACATCAAGCAGAATTTTACTAAATTCCAATCTGACACGTCTTTGCTTCCAAATTACAGAATAATTGCGGCCTACAAAAGAAATAAGAACTTGAGGGATTTCCTCGTCCGTGCTGAGGTACGACCTTTGAATACACCAAAGGTCAAGGGTCAGAGTGAATTCTTCAAACAGCTGCACTGGGTACAAAGCAGAACCAAAAACACAATTTTCAAATTAGACCCATCAGGAAACCCCAAATCAAAAAATTGTGTTTATTTAATAACATGTCAAATCTGTAAAATCCAGTATGTCGGTGAGACGGGTAACAGCCTCCTTACCCGTTTCACCCAGCATAGATACAACATTCAAAAAGCAAAAAAGAACCCATGTACCCTTAGTGCAGCACTTCGTCCGCCATGGCTGGGATGCACTTTCAGCCCTGGTGCTGGAATGCAACCCAGCCTGGTCCTCAGCCCAGAGGAGAAGGGCTGAGAGGCTGTGGATCCACAGGCTGGACACACAGATCCCCAAGGGTCTGAACGAGAGGTAGGTTCGGCGTGAGGACTCCCGGCGGGACGTGCCCGTGCACACGGGGGGAGGGGAAGAGAGTGAGGGGTCGAGGGAAGGGGACCTGGAGCTTTCTGGGTCTCTGACCTTTGACCCTGAACCCAAACCCTGACCCCAACCCCAATCCTTACCCTTTTGCGTGTACTTACGTCAGCTCTTCCTCCTAATCCAGACTCTCAGGTTCTGGTTCTGGTTCTGGTTCTGCTCTGCATCCCCAGAACCAGAACCAAAAGAGGAGAAGCAGCTTTCAGCATCTATGGACCAAAAACCTGGAACAAACTTCCAGAAAACTGTAAACCAGCAGAAACCCTGACTTCCTTTAAATCTCAACTAAAAATACACCTGTTTAGAGTTTTATTTGAAATGTAATATGTAACAATGTATTGTTTATTCTATGACTTTGTGTTTTTGTGTTTTTGATGTAAAGCACTTTGAAATGCCTTGCTGCTGAAAGGTGCTATACAAATAAAATTTGATTGATTGATTGATATATTAAATGTTTTTTAGCCATTTTATTGGTGGCATACAGACATTTGGAAGATGCTCTGATAGACTGGATTAATTAAAGACGTTGATTAATCTGAGGCTCAGCTTTCTGCTGCCTCACCGGCTTCACTTCCGAGCATTTAAATGGAAAAATGCGAAACTTCAGCGATTTTGAAAAGATATTAAAAATTGATTAAGCTAAATATAAAAATAAATACACTGCTCAAAAAAATAAAGGGAACAGTCAAATAACACATCCTAGATCTGAATGAATGAAATATTCTCATTGAATACTTTGTCCTGTACAAAGTTGAATGTGATGACAACAAAATCATTGTTGATTGTCAATCAGTGTTGCTTCCTAAGTGGACAGTTTGATTTCACAGACGTTTGATGTACTTGGAGTTAATATTGTGTTGTTGGAGTGTTCCCTTTATTTTTTTGAGCAGTATACTTTGCAGTACAAACCACAGCGTGAAAATAGCAATGTTGGAGCTATTTATTCTTTATTTCTTTATTCATTTGAATTTTGTTAGTTTATCCTTAAACTTCTATTTTTTTTCTCCATTATTTACAGAGGGCTGCACAGTGGCGCAGTGGGTAGCGCTGTTGCCCTGCAGCAAGAAGGTCGTGGGTTCGATTCCCGGCCCGGGGTCTTTCTGCACGGAGTTTGCATGTTCTCCCTGTGCATGCGTGGGTTCTCTCCGGGTTCTCCGGCTTCCTCCCACAGTCCAAAAACATGACTGTCAGGTTAATTGGCCTTCCCAAATTCTCCCTAGGTGTGTGTGTGTGTGTGTGTGGTTGTTTGTCCTGTTTGTCTCTCTGTGTTGCCCGGCGACAGACTGGCGACCTGTCCAGGGTGACCCCGCCTCTCGCCCGGAACGCAGCTGGAGAGGAACCAGCAACTCCCGACCCCGTTAGGGAGAAGGGTGACGGAAAATGGATGGATGGATGGATGGATTATTTACAGAGTTTATTTGCAGGTTAATTATTGATTTTATTTTTTTTCATTTTCTTATTTTTTCCTATTTTTTATTATTTGTAAGCCAGACAGGAAGTAAGGTGGGTAAGTCCACGTTCTATAAATGTAGGGGCCTGATGAAGGACCAGCAGGCATTTGGGTTTGGGGCCTATGGTTTTTACCAGGGCAAGAGAGGACAGGAGAACAAAGAAAAGTTTGATAATTGTAATTGCTTACATAAAAGAAAAAATAAAAGCAACCAAGACAACAAGTTTGGATCTTAAACTTCTTTCGGCTGCGTCAACAATCTTGACCCCAGTGCCTCAGTGGCTGATGGGACTTTTTATTGGATGTTTGCTTTAACAATCGCAACTGCAAGCAATATAAATAATTTTATTATATTTTTCCATTATGATTGGTCATAATGGAAAAGAGGCCATTGCCTCCCCTGATCCCACATCACCAGCAAGCTGTTGCTCACTGTAGTGTCTTAATAACTAGAGGAGGCTCGAGCTACATCCATTGCTCTTTATTGTTGTGCTACATTCGGGATAACCGGAGAGAGAGAACTTGTACGTCTCTGAATACAATGGAATGTACCAACTCTGGTAAACCATGGGGGTAAATACACCACACCATCCCCCTTTTAGATAACAATAACATTTGTATCTCTATTAACTAAAATAAACTAAGGTTACTTATTGCAGCTTAAGTGCATTTTCATGTAGAACCAAACAATGACCCAAATATGCATTTACTTGGTAATCAAGATATTTTTTCTATCTGTTTACCTCTGCATCTAACGCAGATGTAACCCTTATGTGACATGAATAATAACAAAACTTAACATGCATAACTGTTATGCCTAGATAAACAGAAGGCTATTCAAGATAACGTTTCGGCGTCTTCCGTGGTCGTGTTGAACGCCTCACAACCACTGGAGGATCTGGGGAAACAGGAGGATGCACCCCAGAGTCCAGAGCACTTTGTTCAGGTGGAACATTTATATCACTTTGCTCTTGCGTCGATGGTTCAGGTTCCTCTACATTTGGTTCAGCTACAGCTTGGGTACGAAGTTGATCCCCATGTCGTCTGTGCACAGTGTTAAAGTACCGCTCTTTTACTTCATAAGAGACTGGGCCAGTTTGTCTTACAATCTGTCCAGGTATCCACTTGTGAACTCCTCCTCCTGTGTTGCGAAGATACACAGCATCATCCACAGAAAAGGAACGGTCCACAGCTGTGAAGTCATGTTGAGCTTTTTGTCAATACTGCTTCCTGCGAACAGTCTCCTTGGTGTTAGGTTTGATAAAATCCAGTCTGGTACGGATGTGTCTGTGCAAAAACAGTTCTGCTGGGGACTGACCTGTTGTGCAGTTAGGTGTAACACGGTACTGTAGCAAAAACAATGAAAGTTTGTCCTCAATGCTGCATGAGCGGTTGGCAAGCTTTTTCATGCCCACTTTAAATGTCTGCACATATCGTTCCGCCAAACCGTTTGTGGCAGGGTGTCCCGGTGCACTTGTTGTGTGCAAAATGCCATTCTGTGTCACAAACGTTTGAAACTCCGTAGAAGTGAAAGTGGTGACATTATCTGTGACTATTTGTTCAGGAAGTCCATATGAAGCAAAGTCTCTTCAGCTTCATCACCGTGGCTTGTGAGGTGATGTGTGGCATGCGAAACACCTCCAACCACTTTGAATATGAATCCACCACAATCATGAACATGCTGTCGAGGAAAGGTCCAGCAAAGTCAATATGCAGTCTTTTCCAGGATTCACCGGGGAACTCCCATAGAAGCGGAACATGCTGTGGCATCTTCTGTTCCAGCTGACATGTTTCACATGTTTTGCAGATCTGTTCCAGGTCATGATCCAGATTTGGCCACCAAACATATTTGCGAGCTAAGGCCTTGGATTTTACGATTCCCTGGTGGCCAGAGTGAATCTCGTTTAATACAGCCTTTCTCATTTTCAAGGGTATAATCACTCTGGTTCCCCACAAAACACAACCCATCTCAGTAGAAAGCTCATTTCTCTTGTTGTGATAAGCCTTCAATCTGTCATCTGTAACGGTAGGCCAGCCCTCCATGACATACTGGTAAACCTTTGACAAGTCCATGTCTGTGCGTGTGGCCTGAGCGACTCGGGTTGCGTTTAGTGGCGCTCTTTCAAAATGCTCAGTTAGCAGTGAGTGTACTACTGCTGAACTCAATGCTGTTCCAGTGTCACTTGTTTCTGGCAGAGGACAGTGAGAGAGCCCATCTGCATTGCTGTGTTCTGCTGATTTTTTGAAAACAATGTGGTAATCATATGCTGATAATATGATAGCCCACCTTTGAATGCGTGCTGCAGCTACGGTAGGTAGGTTCTTGTGCTCACCAAATAGCGTCAGCAGGGGGCGATGGTCCGTTGCTAAGGTGAAATGTCTGCCCCATAGGTACTGGTGAAACTTTTTTACCCCATAAATCAGTCCAAGAGCCTCTTTTTCTATTTGAGAGTACTTTTTTTCTGCTGGAGACAGTGTTCGGAAAGCATATGCTATTGGCCGCTCCTCCCCACTTGGCAATGTGTGCTGTATAACCGCACCGATGCCATATGCAGAAGCATCACATGCTAAAATGAGTGGTAGGTTGGAGTCATAGTGCGCTAGCACCCGATCACTTGTCAGCAGATCTTTGCATCTATCAAATGCTGCCTGCTCTGGTGCAGTCCATCTCCAAGACACACTGTCTTTCAGTAACTTGTAAAGTGGAGCTAAGGCCGTGCTCTGGATTAGCACAAATGTCCCATAATAGTGAACAAGTCCCAGAAACGCTTGCAGTTCTTTCACATTAGTAGGAGCAGGAGCATCCTGTATTGCCCTCACCTTTTCTTCTGAAGGGTGGACTCCATGTTCATCCAGGACGTGTCCCAGATATTCAATTTGTGGCTTGTTAAACTCACACTTGCAACGTTTTACTCGCAGGCCATTTTCCTGAAGGCGTTGCAGGACCTTCTCCAGATTGCTCAGATGTTCTGCTTTTGAGCGTCCAGTGATGAGCAAGTCATCCAGGTAGACCACCACTGGTAACCCTTTCATTATGTTTTCCATAATGCGCTGAAAAATTGACGGAGCTGTACTGATTCCAAAAGGAAGCCTGTTGTAAACAAACAGTCCTTTATGAGTATTGATAGTTGTGTACTTCTTGGAGTCCTCATTCAACAGTACTTGTTGATAGGCTGCTGCCAGATCTATCTTAGAGAAGTACTTTCCCCCCGAGAGTTGCCAGTATTTCCTCCAAACGTGGCAGAGGGTATGTTTCGGCTTCAAGGGCTTGGTTCACCGACACTTTGTAATCCCCACGTAAGCGAATAGAAGAGTCCTACTTTAACACCGGCACTATCGGTGCTGCCCACTCACTGTGTCTCACAGGTGTAATAATATTACTCTTTTCCAGTCTTTCAAGTTCTTGTTCCACCTTTTCCTTCATTGCAAATGGAAGAGGTCTGTGTTTACAAAATTTGGGCAGAGTCTCAGGCTCGACCACGATGGTAGCTTTGATGTCTTTCAATGTGCCCAACTCCTCCTTGAATACATCACTGTAAGTATCCAAAAGCTCATTCAGTGATAGGTGTTTTGGCTCACCAAGTACTTAATCTGCTGCCAGTTAAGCTGGAGTTTTGTCAGCCAGTTCCTTCCACACAATGAGGTACCATGTCCCTTAATAACCAACAGTGGCAAATCCACAGCTTGGTCTTCATACACCACTTTGGCTACAAGCTGCCCCAAAACACAAATACATCCTCCATTGTAAGCTTTGAGCTTCACTTTAGCTGCCTGCAAAGGCAGGTGTGAGAACTTCTTCAAGTATGTAGGATGTGAAATGACACTTTTCGCTGCTCCCGTGTCAATTTCCATTTCCAAATCAACATTGTCTACTTCAAATGTTGCTTTATATCTTTCATCATCCTCAGCACTAACAGTCAAAATGGCTAACTCCTCTTCTGGGTCTTCCTCAGCTGTCACATACTTTATTTCTCTGCTCGGCACACTTTTTCCATGACTCTTTTGCACTTTAGCCTGACAAGCTTTCCTAATGTGTCCAATCTTTCCACAATTATGGCATTTAGTCTCTTTGAAATGACATTCATGTGCATTGTGATTTTTTCCTTTGCATCTGTAGCACATATTAGTTTTTTCTGGCCTCACCTTGTGAATGTTTGCTTCACTAGTCCATTCAGCTTCAGCGCCTCTAAGCTGTCGAGTGTCTCTGCAGTCTCCATATTGAGAGCAATCTCAAAAGCTTTGGTGAAGGTCAGCCGATCCTCTGAAAGTAACCTCCTCTGGCACGCCTCGTTTTTAATTCCACTTAGGAACAGATCCCTCAGTGCAGAATCCAGTGACGCACCAAAATCACAGTTAGCTGCTTGTTGTTTCAGCTCTGCGACATACTGGGCCACAGTCTGACTCGGCTTTTGGTTGCATCTATTAAAACGGAAACGTTCAGCAACTAATATGGGCTTGGGTTCATAGTGTTCTTTCAAAATGCCCACAATCTCGCCAAATGTCTTGTCTTTTGGTTTTTCAGGCTGTACTAAGTTTCGTAAAAGTCGGTATGCTTTAGCACCCATTACACTTAGCAACACCGCCACGTGCTTTTCTGCGTCAACGTCGTTAGCTTCCAGGTATCAGCTGTCCAGGCTCCACCTCGGGTCTGAAGTCATCTATTTTGCCAACCTGAGCCATTATTCTCACTAGAATTGACACTTTACGTCTTCTCTCCTCCGAAAAGTATCCTCGTCGCTAGTTGTAGTGTCTTAATAACTAGAGGAGGCTCGAGCTACATCCATTGCTCTTTATTGTTGTGCTACAGTCGGGATAACTGTAGAGAGAGAACTTGTACGTCTCTGAATACAATGGAATGTACCAACTCTGGTAAACCATGGGGGTAAATACACCACACTCACCAACTGCGCTGTCACTGAAATCACCTTTCTTCTCTGTTCTGATACTCGGTTCTGAATACTGACATGTGATTGGCTGATTCCATATTTGCATTAATGAGCAGTTGGACAGGTGTTTATTTATAGATTTATTAAGTTAGTTTTTCTTATAATCACTATTCTAATATTGCTATCAATAAATCTATTTCATCATGTGGATATTTAACTGAACCTATGGTTGTAAAGTAGCAGGAGTTGATTTTAATGACTAATCCTAACATGGTGATTTTCTGTTTGTTCTCGTCAGAAGAAACCGAAAAAGAAAACCTGTGACGGCCTAATTTTAAAATAAAACCAGCACAACGCAAAAATAAAAGCCCCGTATGACCATCAGTTCTTAAATCCCATAAACTGAACACATCGCTGGAGCGACATGCAAGGAAGCCCCGCCCAGCAGGAAGTGCACGTTACCATTAGTGGGCGGGGTCTGACTGAATAGCCGTCCTGTTCACAATCGGCGGCGAGGGCTTACAAACTCTCCTCCAATAGAACTGCACTCCTCCCGGATGAATGGCCTTAGGCCCCGCCCCCTACAAGAAGGTAACGAGTGGGGGCGTTTCTAGAGGGCGTGGCTTATTCTCAGTTCGACCCAGTTTGAAAGTGAACCAACGGCTCCAGTCGCAGCTTCAGCCCCAAAACAACAACCCGAACCGAGACCCAGAAAGCCCAGAGATCCGGTGCTAGTCCCCTGGTTCCGGGCCTCCTACCGTGAGTACCCATGTCCGTCCTGCCTCAGTCGAACCGGTCCAGGTTAGTCTTCCTGGAGACGGTTCTGATTCTCAGTCGCAAAAAGGCTCAGAAATGCCGCAAATTTCATTTCTCAGCTTTTTGCGGATAAAAAGCTGAGAAATGCTTTTAAAATGGCTGCAGCTTCGGTCAGACCGGGGCGACTGTCCCAGGCCTCCAGCCTGAGCTTCGTGGTTTTTCCACGCAGGAAACTGTCCACAGTGTGGGCTTGTAAACACGAAACGCCCATTTTCTCTCTATAAATGGTAGGAAGTAGCCGGATCCCCTCTATACGACACTGACCTCTCCGGGAAGTAGACGGAGCCCTCCGTTCAAAAATGCGCAGTAGCTGCAGAGTCTTGGTGTTTGCGTTGCAAAACGCGCTAAGCTACATAAAAACGTTTCTTGTATGAAATGTAAATTAAATTTATTTCTCCCGGGTCTGCGGTGCTGGTTTATACCGATTATAGAGCGTTTCTGTCCGGTTCTCCGGCCCGCGGAGGGGGATGGGCCGCTGCGCAGAGGGCGGGAAATGGTGGCTCATTGTTCTTCATGCTAGCTCGGTCAGGCTAGCCGCCGCGGCCCGGGAGGAGATGGACCGGGGGGAGAAGGACCGGGGGGTTGACCCGGTTCCGGTACCACAGCCAGGTCCTGGAGGAGAACCGGGTCTCTGCAGGACGAGAACCGGAGAGTCAGAGGCCTTCAGGCCCGCTAGAAATGGACCCTGTGGCCGGGTTCTTTGTTCCCGGAGAGCCGCGGAGGGAGGCCGCTGAACAGAACCGAGCCTCGGGGAGCAGAACCGGATGGACCCGGGACTGATGTCCGGACAGGAAAACACTGTTTAATGTACAAGCATCACTTTACATGAAGGATTTATTAATTAAATAATTAGAGTAGCACTGACAGCTTGAAGACAGTTTTGATCAGGTATTAATTATAATCAAATATCAGTTAAATATTGACCTTTGAAACAGAAATAACTGGAAATAGATCAGATTAAAGGAGCCTGTCGTATTAATCTGCTCAGGCTGGATGAAATTGTTAAATTAGGGTTTTTAGGGAAATAAAATAATATAATATAATAGTGTATAATAAAATAAGATAATTTTAATCCAGACAGAACCAGGATCCAATCAGAGGTTAAACAGGAAGTTAGGACTAGTTTCAGTGTATCAGTTATGAAATCTTTCTTTCCTTCATCTCCATGTAATCCTTCCTTCCTCTCCTTATTCTCTCTCTCCATCTACCTTCTTGTCTCTTTCACTCCATCCATAAATCTCTGGTTTTCCTCTGGTCTCTTTCCGGCAGGTCCATCCTAAGTCTGTCCACCGATGTTTTCACTGTCTCTCCGCTGTCCAAGTCCAAACTATCTCAGTCTGGCTTCCCAGACTTGATCTCCTACACATCTAACATGAGCTGTTGCTCTGATGTTTTCATTTATGATTTTATCCATCCTTGTCGCTCCCAAACAGAACCTCAACATCTTCATCTCTGCCTCTTCATCACTTCCACTGTCTCTAAACCAAGCAGCATTGCTGCTCTCACCATTGTGTTGTTCACCTTTCCTTTTATTCTTGCTAATACTCTTATCTCACCTGACACTTTTCTCCATCCTCCTTGGACACGTTTCTTTTCCACTTGCTGTTGTCCTGGACTGTTGACCAGTTAAAATCTTTCACTTTCTTTATTTCTGTTCCCTGTAACCTCATGTCTCCACTCAGGTCTGTCTCATTATGTATTCTGTCTTTCTACAGTGAGCCTTCATTCCTCCACCTGTTCTCTGCTCTCACCACAGATCACAATGTCATCTGCAAACATCACAATGGAGATTGCTGTCATCAATCCGTCCATCCCCACAGAAATAGGAAAGGCTGAGAGCTGATCCATAGTGAAGTCCCACTTCCACCTTGAACTCCTCTGTCCCTCCTGCAGCACACCTCACCACAGTCTGACATCCATGTCCTTCACCACTCTGACATGTTTCTCTGTTAGTCCAGATTTCCTCATGCAGTAACAGCTTCTCCCTTGCTTTCTCTGGATCTAAACACAATGCAGATCCTCTGAGATTATCTGTTCTTTATCAACATAGATTGTAAAACATTTTGTAGGCATGAAACCAAAGTGCTCACAGATGACCTTTTGACCTCAGTCTGGCTTCAACATCTCTTTCTGCACTTTCTACAGTTTTTTCTCTCTTGTTCTTGAAAATTGTCTCCAGCAGACATCTCCACTCCTTAATCATCCTCTCATCCTGTAAGATCTCATTAACTGTTAACTGTAACAGTTATTAAATGGACCTGATCAATTACATAAATCAGATTAAATGGATCAAAAACTCTCCAGTCTAATTTATTAATAATAATCTGCTTATAATGATCTAATCTGGTGTTGATCTGCCCTGCAGTGTTTACTGTAACCAGCAGACATTTTTAAATCATCACAGTATGAAGAATCTGCACATCTTATTAAAATCAGAGACATTGTCAAACTCACAGCTGAAGGGTTTCTTTATTTTATGTTTTCTCCTACATATTACATTGTTTCTAAGTTATTTAAGTGCCCAACGGTCTGATTGTCATTATTATTATTGTTTTCATTTTGCAGGAGAAAATAATGTCAGGTTTATATTAATGATAATTTTATTCATAAATTGTTTTAGAGGCTGTACTGTAATGAAGATGTCTCCATGTTGGACTCTTCTCTGGAGCTGCTCTCCTCATCTTCCTCCTCCTCCTCTTCCTCAGGCCGCCATCATGATGCGTAAAGATGTCAACAAGCCGAAGGGGAAGACGTCGGCCTACGCCTTCTTTGTCCAGACATGTCGAGAGGAACACCGCAAGAAAAACCCCGAGCAGTCCGTCAACTTTGCCGAGTTCTCCAAGAAATGCTCCGAGAGGTGGAAGGTGAGAGACGCCGGGGATGGACAGGGGGACACGATGAGAGGGACGGACAGGGAGACACGATGAGAGGGACGGACAGGGGGACATGATGAGAGGGACAGATAGGGAGACATATGCTCTCTCAATCTACAAAAACACAGCGCAGCTCTCTCTGACATCCTCTGGACTTCAGAATGTCCAGAGAACATCCCATCTGTGTCCTCCTGTCTGGGGGATGGATAGGAGGACACAGGGACAGTCTGGAGACCAGACAGTCTGCAGACTCGTGGACAGAGACAGACGTTAAAAACTTTACAAAGGCAATTATTTGTCTTTGATAACTGAACGTTAAGGTCAGTTTAAACCCACTGTTAGCTCTGGTTGTGCAGCTCTATGAATAACTTGTAGTCGCTTCAGAGGAGCGTTGAAAATAATTTATTTTATTGAACAGAGAATTACATGCGGCTTTTCCATCTCAACTCGCTGCCCAGTGGGTGGCGCTGTCTTAGTAAAATTTATGTCTGTGTTCCCTGTTGGTCTTAGCGGTTAGCGAACCAGCGCTAAGCTCATCATGCAGGTTCAGGAGCTTTGCTCTCGTCTCATAGTCACTGGTTTCAAATTATTTTATTATTATTTTTAGTATCATTTTTCCAGTTACATGAAGAATCAAATCATATCAAATGATTTGTTTCTGAGAAACTCCAGCAAGTAAATCAGTTTCTGTGACTCTTAACAGACATAAATGATAGAGCTGCTAAAGCCTCATTAGCAGTTAATTAAATTAAATCTCTGTTTGTTGCTCATCCTGCAGGGCTGGTCCAAGGCTGCATGAGGCCTGGGGCAGAATCTGACTAACGGGCCCCTCTTGGTGCTAAACCATCAGAACCTCTAGCAGTTTCTGTTGGATTTAATCTGGGAGATTAAAATAGATTAACTGGCCAACATAAAAACAATCAGTTATAATTACAATTTATTAATTTGCATTTGTGAACAAACAGCTCAAACTCCAAGATTAAGCTCACAGTATCAGATTGTTGCTATTGTTACACTCACAATGTGTTTACAGTTAAAACAACAACTATAGGACCAATTCTAGGTTCGGCTACTGGAGTAGAAAATGTGTAGATGTATAAATGACCACAGACTAGAAAAAATAGGTTTAACTGCCGGCTTATTATTTGTTGAGAAAAGGAAAAAAAAAAAAGCAATACTACAAACAGTTGACATACAGTGAGACAAAATTAAATTTAAAATAGTTCCCTGTTCTTCCAGAATAATTTATTTTATCCCTGTTTGAATTTTTAAACCTAATTTTAGGTTTTAAAGGACACTATCTATTTAAACCTAGGTTATAGTTCTATTTTAGTTCAAGTTAATACTGTTAATCTAATTTATTTTAATCTTTTAAAATCTATTTTAGTTATTTAGTTCTTTTTAAGAAATTATGTTTTTTAATCTCCTATTTTAACTATTTCTTGTTTCTATTATGACCCAACAGAAAATTTTTACATTCCACACCAACAATGTAATTGAATGCAATTCAAAAGAGGAAAGAAAATAAAACACAACAGAACAATCCAGTAAAAAAACTGAATAACTTGTGCTTCAACCAAAGTCTTTCTCTATGATGATCCTGAAGGGATTATTTCCGGTTCTCTGAATCCGCTTTTTCTTAGCAGGAAACATGGCAGATCATACCAGTATGGATGATTCCAAGTGTCCAGCAGAGGGCGCAGCTCCTGCTAGACGACAGTTACAGGGCTCCTGGGTTAACGGCTCACCATCTGGTTTCTGGTTATCGGAATCCAATTCAGCAATCGGGTCGGATTTTCCCGGTCCAGCTTCCAGTAGGACTTTAAAAAGGCCTGGTTAAATAACCACAAGCATAACAAAAGTTCTTCTACCTTTTCTCTGTGCTGAATAAAGCAACATACTAGCCAATTCAGCTCATCCGTTACTTCAACGGCTTTGAATATAGACCAACGGAGGAAATGACATACGTTATATGTTACGTTTATTAAATCTTTCTTTTCGGAAGTTAAAATTATATTAATAACAAACAATCTAAAATAAGCAATGATAAGGAATCATTATGGAGATGTATTTATCTATCCTTACACCCTAACTAAACAAAAGTCATAAAACATAAATTAAATTAATATTTTAGAGACAAATGTACATGACATCGATACGCATGCCTGCTCCGGTAAAATGTTTTCGACATTTTCCTAGGGCTTACGGTTTTCTGTCAAGGTGCTTCAGAGCGAAGTCATGCGACAGGATTTTCACACGCTCTGCCAGGTTCACTTCCATGTATTTCTGATACATGTCAGACCCCAGCGCACACCATTTTTATCTCGTCGCTGTTAATACTGTGATTGATGTACAGATATGAATCGCCGGACTATCGGAGACGAAAGATAGGCCTCTCAAACGCTTCAAATGTTTTTCCGATACGTATCACGGTTTCCGAATGGGAAGGAGTTGTTCGGACTGCTTTTTTCATTCAAACTGACTGAGGTGTCTCACAAAGATAGAATTCTTTCTCCACCATTATGTCTCACACACATGACAGGTGGCAGGCAGAGAATCAATTACCATAGCAACGGAACAGAGGAGGGCCAGCTGATTAGGACTACAAATACGCATCACTGTAGTTTTTACTGTGGCAGAGCTCTGAGGAAGTCGTTGGCCTTTAGAAATACTGGTGTTTTGGGCATTTTATAACTGATTTTAACCAACCATTGTTACAAATGGAATTAGTATGGCAATTTTAAATAAACCTTTAATGAAAATTTCAAAATAAAAATTTGAATATTTCTCTCAGACCTTTCAGAAAAACTAACTGATTGAAGCATTTAGAATAAAGTCTTTCCTTGTGTGTCACACTGACATGACAGTTGACCTCCTCTTTAGAACTACAATTCCTGAAGGTTAGGACTACAACATGGCGGAACTGTCAGTTACTACTGAGGAGGAATGAGCTGGCCTTTACAATTACATTGTGTTTGGGCATTTTATAACTGATTTTAACCAAGCATTGTTACAGACAGGATTAGTGTGACAATTTTAAATTAAGCTTAATGAAAATTTCAAAATAAAAGCCCTGACATTCTTTTATATAACGTAATTGCCTTCTTTGGCATTATGTGACTTAAAAAAAAAAAAAAAAAAAGACTGTTACACATGTAATTAGATTGGCCATTTAAAATCAAGCTTTCGGAAAATTTCAAAATAAAAGCCTTAAGATCCATCTGTGGCTAATGCAGCGCCGCAAGGCGCTGCAATGATATTAGCTTGCATTATCGTTTTCTCTCAAGTTAGGGCACTGCCTTGCGCAGCAATTAGCATTAGCATTAGCCTTTTACCTTAAATGAGGTATTAGCTATTTCCCTTACTTATTACCCATGTTTAGTGTCCTGAATGGAGTATGCCAGGCTTGTGACTCCCCACATGCTATTGATTACATTGCAGCTTTCTTTAGCATTGATGCTAATGTTTAGCATCAGAACGCTGGGTGCAAACCGACGGGCACACTTTGGCAGGGCCCCGGTTAAATTTCTTCAGGAATTTTCTAGTTTTAAAAATGTTCTACAAATCATCACCAATATTTTACAATTTTTTCTAAAATTCTATATCTATAAAGAAAGACTACGTAACTATCACTTAACACTAAAACATGCAAGGGAGGCTTTCTTTGCAGATGTCATAAACAAAAACATTAACAATGCTGGAGCTTTATTTACAACAGTTGACAGAATCACAAACCCTCCTATGACGTTACCACCTGAATTCAATCTAATGCTGCCTGGAACAAGTTTCCAGCTTCTTTTCAGAGAAAATCCAAAACATCAGAGGATTAATCTGCACATCAACTCTACAGCCAGAACCATTGCTGAACCCAAACAAAACTAATACAGGAAAAATGACCCACTTTCAACTATTGAATTATGATTTTCTTCCTGACACGGTGTGTTCAAGGACATCTGGACTCTTCAGTTCCAGTCTCAGTGCTGAACTTTCCTTCAGCAGTGGAGACCTGAGCAGTCAGTCAATCAGCTGACCACTGATTCCTCTGAGCTCTTCTCTGATTGGCTCTCGTGACTCAGTCATCAGCTTCTCTGATTCATGGAGAAATACGAATATCTGCTGATTTCTGGATCAGAGCAGCTGGAGCCTCCAACACCAGGAGGACTCTGCTTCTTCTTCTGTGGTGGATCTTAAAGCAGTTGACCTGACCTCAGAGACAGGAAGGATCTAGAGACAGAGAACTTCCTGTTGGTGTGCTGGTAGGTCCTCTCTGTCCTCCAGTTGGTCCCACCTTGTCCTCTTGTCCAGGCGTTGTCCCCTGGTGAGAAGAAGCGTTTTGAGGACATGGCGAAGGCCGACAAGGTTCGCTACAACCGGGAGATGAGGGACTACGTTCCGCCCAAAGGCTTCGGCAAGAGAGGCCGCAAGAGGAAAGACCCCAACGCCCCCAAGAGGCCGCCGTGAGTATCTGCAGGGTTCTGGTTGGTCCAGTAGCAGAATACTGGTGGTCGGTTCTGGTTCTGGTTGGGTCCTCTCTAACCCATAACCCTGTGTCCCGTCAGGTCGGCGTTCTTCGTGTTCTGCAGCGAGTACCGGCCCAGCGTGAAGCAGCAGTACCCGGGTCTGTCCATCGGCGACTGCGCCAAGAAGCTGGGAGAGATGTGGAGCAAACTGAGCCAGTCTGAGAAGCAGCCGTACGAGGAGAAGGCCCAGAAGCTGAGGGAGAAGTACGACCGGGTGAGGACCGGACCGGACCGGAACCAGAACCCTAGAGAACCCTAGAGAACCCTGACCTCTGACCTCTGCCCTCTGCTTGCAGGACATGGTGGCGTACCGCGGCGGGGGAACCTTCGCCAGGAACCCGGACTCTTCAGCTCAGGGCGGCGAGGAAGAGGAGGATGAGGAGGGCGAGGAAGACGATGAAGACGAGGAAGACGACGAGTAGAGAGACGGAGGAGAACGGGGTGTGTTTCAGAGACCGGACCGGTACCATACGGGTCAGAGACCGGTCCAATCAGACAGATGGGTTCAGGTGACAGAACGCTGTCACCGGTACCGGTCAGGTCCGATCACACCGGTACGGACTGGTTCTGATGGAGGACAGCCTGATCGGGTCCAGAACCTCTGTTCTGTCCCCGACCCGTTGGTCTGACAGGTCCTGGTTCTGGTTCTGAGCCAGCTGGGTTTATCCCTCAGGTGTTGGTGATCCAGAACCAGAACTGACCTGGTTCTGGTTCTCTGACCCGTCTCAGATCCAAATGTCCAGCAGTATTTCTCCTCCAGCAGGCGGCGCCTTGCGTCATCAGAACCGGGTCAGTCTGAATGGCTCCCGTGGGTCTGGTATGGGTGTTACCATGGTAACTGACCAGTCAGTGGCCTCAGAAAGCCCAATATGTTTCTGCTTCACCAGAACCGGGTCGCTGTAAACCAGGAACCAGAACCAAACGGTTGATAAACAGGGTTAGAACCTCTGGCGCCGACCCGGTTCCATAAAGGACATCTGGGTCGGATCAGAACCAGGTCAGGATGAGCAGGTCGTTCCTGACCAGCTGACCCAGTTACCATGGTAAGCTGTGGTAACCATGGTAACCAGTGGCTCCTCCCAGCTTCCCTCTGTAACTCTGAGGTCAGAACATCATCAGGTCAGTGTGACCTCTGACCCCCAGCAGAACCACAGCCTGGTCCAAGTCATGAACTCGAGTCTGGTTCCTGTTAGAGACACGGAGCGGCTCACAGTCCTGACCCGGGTCAGAACCTGGGTCAGAACCCGGGTCCAGTTAGATTCATGTGGTAAAGGTTCTGGACCTGCATAGCTTCATTAAGCCCAGAGGATCCAGAGCTGCAGCTGCCCTGGGTTGCTAGGGTCCGGCGCCCCCTGTTGGGCCCCCTGTTGGGCCCCCTGTTGGGCCCCCTGTTGGGCCCCCTGTTGGGCCCCTGACCCTCCCTGCCTGGAGCTCAGGGGCCCAACAGGAGGTGAAGCGTTTGGCCCAAAGACACAACTACAGACAGGATGGGAATTGAACCAGGAACCTCCCGATTATAAGACAAACTCTGAACCAGCCATCACAGAGTTCTGACCGGAGTTCTGACCCGGTTCCATCCGACCCGCTGAGTTTAAACCTTCTGACTCGTCTGACTCTGAAACACACACCGGGTCCTCAGAGTGTTACTGCGTGTGTGAGAACAATGTGTGTGTCTGTGTGTGTGTGTGTGTGTGTGTTAAACTGTCCAACAGTAGCCCCTCCCCCTCCCCCATCACTGTTACCATGGTTACCCCCCACCCCTTGTGTTTTTTCTGTTAGTAGAAACTGCAGCTTTTATAATAAAACTATGAACTGCTGCTGCGTCTGACTCACTTCCTGGTCACATGACCACTCCGACCAATCAGGTTGTTCCATGAAAATCTGCTGTTACCAGAAGCTTTTTGGGCCGCCCAGAACTTTAGGGTCAGTGGTTCTGGTCCAGAGAAGAAGCTCCAGAACATCAGAAGGTTCTGATTCATGATTTCTTCTTTACGGATCAGAACCAAAACCTCGCTCCATCGGCCCGGGTCAACTCAGTCTCTGGTTCTGGAGCGTAACGGACCTCCTGTGTGGATCAGAACCTTAGAGAATCTGAGGTCCAGAAGCTCTGAATGATCCAACCCTCAGATGGAGAACCAGAACCAGGCCAACTGGGACCAGCTCTGGGAAGACCAAAACGGGTCAGAACTGTCTGAGGTTCTGGAGCGATGCTACAGATGTTCTACTCAGATGGAGAGAAGAACCTCTGATGGGTCCAGATCCATCCAGTTACTGAAGAAGACGGGCTCTAGGAACCGGACCAGAACCAAGTGGTACCAGTGTGTCCAGTCAGACCTGACTGGTTCTGTTCATCCTGGAGTACAGTGTTGGTTCTGATCCGGTTCATCAGAATAAAATGGCTGCCAAACGTTTCTCAGGTTACTGACCTCCATGTTGAGAAGGTTCATTTCATCAGCAGGGCTGACCTTTGACCCCTGAGCCCTGCTGGTCCAGACCGGTACCGTCCTGGAGTTCTGGTGCTTCCAGTATCACATGTTGGACCCTTGGTTCTGGACAGCAGGACGGGTTGTGATTGGATCTCCAGCAGCTGGAAGCTCCTGATGAACAGAACCGGGTTGGAAAGGTTCTGTTCACCAGAGCCTTTTGTTCAGGTTCTGTTCCCTCCAGGATGGACCTCCATGTTCAGAACCTCCTGGTTCTGCTAAAACAAGCTCTCTAGAACTGACCAGCGTTTCCCTGGTCGGTTCTGACCCAGAAGTCCAGAATCCTGAGGCTCAGTCCAAATCATGACCCGGTTAGTCATGAAGTTTTGCTCAAGAACTTCTGGCGCCGGTTCCTTCTGGACATCAGAGATTCAAATGAACCGAGACCTGATTCAGAGTCAGAACCGAAACAAACTGATTATTGATTATTAACTGAAACTATAAAATAATTCTGTAAATTTGAAAATAAAAAAAAAACATTTTTGGTTTTATCACAAAAAACTACAGGATCTGATAAATATCTTTATTATAGGGAAGATTTTATCCACTAGGTTTATTAAATCCAGATTAAAGTTTATTTAAAACTCTTAAAAACCTAAAACGCCGTGAAGAATTTCAAACTCATAGAAAACTTCTGGCCCCATGAAGACTGGAGGAAATCTGTTTTCTATTTCTGTGTTTTTTCTTTCCTTAATCTTTTATTCATCCCATTTTCTCTGTTTAAAGTTTTTCTCATATTTAATGATGAATTTCTTGGACAATAAAGTTTCAGAACCAGTGTTTAGGGTCAGAGGTCAGGCAGCTCTTTATGAGAAAACGACTTCCTGTTTCTTTCGTTTCTTTATTGTTCAACAAACAGGAACATTTTCAGGAGAATTCAACCAATCACAGAGGTCACAGCACATGACATCATACAGTGGGGCCATCTGATTGGCCGGTCCGTCTCTATAGGAAGACATTTGGACAGCAGTGCAGGTAAGAAGGGGCGTGTCATTAGAAGGTGTTCATCGCCATGGTGATGAAGACAGTAAACAAAAACAAACATGGAAACAAAAACATCCAATCAGTGACTGACTCGTTAACTAATTAACTAATTGATTATCTAACTAATGAGTTGCAGCTACAGGTCGGCAAGGAAACTAAGTCAAGTTATGGAAGGTAGGCTGTTACCATGGTTACTGAAGCTGTTGTCTGAATTAATCTGTTTCTATGACAACAGCAGAAACTGAGAAACCAGTTCCTGAACTGGTTTCCAGTTTAGTTTCTTTCCTCGTTATTAATTTGGTTTCATCTGTTCAGACGTCATTCTGAGATCTGGATCCTGAACTGGTCTGGACCAGAACTCAACCTTTTGATCATCAACCAGTTCAGGAACTGGTTTGTGTTCCAACATATGAACCAGTTCCTGAACCTGTTCACATTGACTGGTTTGTGATTCTAATTGTTATTGCAGCTGATCGTGTTTCTGATCTGATTATCGGAATTAAACTAATAAATATTGATAATTTTACTCATTTAATGAACTGATTCATTTTAGCTCATGTTGACAAACATTTATCTGTTTAGTCTTTTATATTTGATTTTATCGTTATGATGTAATTTATTTACCTTGTGAAGCATTTTCAGTTTAATATTAATGATAAAAATACATTTTATGTTGATAAATAATGTAAACAAACATAAATAAGCAGGATATAAATAAACATACAAATAAATATGTATCGTCTGTATTAAATAATTTAGTTTGATTCATGCAAATTATTCAATACTCTGAAATTACTGTCATCTGATTGGCTCTCAGAATCAAATCAATGACCCACTAATGTGTGAAGTGATTCTGCAGCTCTATTTGGTCAGTGAATGCATCATAGATCTGGTCAGTGAATGCATCACTGGGCTTCCTGGCCGTCGATCCTCAGCTTGAAGGAAACCCGTCCGGCGAATTTGTCCCGTTCGCTGCCGGCCATCAGAGTGTTGGACGTCACTTTACACTCCACGTTGATGTCGGTGTTCAGAGAGGCGTTCAGGAACTTCACGGCCACCAGAGGCTGGGTGTAGTTCACCTGAGAGACCAAACATCACACCTCAGACCCACCGATTCAGCAGATTATAATCTGTTATCATCTGGGTTGAGGTTTGGGATTGAGGATCTGCTGGATCCTTAATCTGATCCAGTTTGTCTGGAATCAGATGAATCATAGAAAACTTTCTCCAGAACCAGTTTAGAGTTGATTCAGTTAAAATAATAGAGGAAGAAAACATGAAACAAAGAACTGATCCTAAATCTAAATCTGATCATTTTAACAGAACCAGAATAGAACCGGTCCAGGTTCACAGCCCTGAGGAACATTAGACGATATTTATAAAGCTTTTAATAACAGGAGAAATAATGTGATGAATTTGATCCTAGTTTTACTGACGGCTGATAGAAACTCAACGAGTTTCTGCTGAGTCCCGACTGCAATTTATCAGTACTGACTGAGAACTACAGAACTATTAGTACTACAGAACTATTAGTACTACAGAACTATTAGTACTACTATGGCAGTAATATTAATACTGACTGTATTATTATAATCTTAATGTAGTCCTGTAACTGAGTACTGAAGAACTAGTCGTAATCAGTACCTACAGTAGTAATCCAGCTGGTTCTGGTCGGTTCTGACTGAGTTACCTGAGCTTTCTTCCCGTAGTACGGATAGTACATGAGGTTAAAGGTCGCGTTAACAGGAAAGAAGGTCAGAGGTCCCATCTTCTCTCTGTCCTCCTTCTGCAGACAAACAACATGAGACGTTTAGGAACCACTGGACAAGTCAATCAATCAATCAATCAATCAATCAATCAATCAATCTATCTATCTATCTATCTATCTATCTATCTATCTATCTATCTATCTATCTATCTATCTATCTATCTATCTATCTATCTATCTATCTATCTATCTATCGTTGAGAATATAAGTCTGGTTAGCAAAACTGTAGAGACAGTCAACCTTTAGACATATGAAATATTAGATGTAGCATGAATATTTGGAGTAGACTTTACGTTAAGATAAACTTAGATAAAGATCCAAAACTAAAACAACTGGTGACTCTGAACTTACATCAATTTCTAAGGAGTGTTTTCAGACGGGCAGTGTTGTTCTCCCGTAAGGAGTCTGCAGGCAGGGAGTTTATCTGCTATCAGGATCAATAAATTCTTTGAAGTTGGTTTAAGAGTTCAGTGAAACACTAAAACCTTTAAGAAAAGTCTTCTCCAAAGTATAATCAAATGTATTAAGGTATTTCCTTTGAGCATTAACAGCATGTTTTGAATTAGTTTGTTTTTAACCATATTATTTGCATGCAATTTATATTATTGAAATACAATAGGATTAGGAAACTATTTTACTTCTAAATATGTCAGGTTTTTCAAAAGAGCTTTTCTAAATTAGACAACCCTGCAGTTTTAGATCCAAACTTATAGTTATTATTTGGCATTAGATTTTGTTCCAGTTTGTTTAAAACACAAATCAGTTGAATCACTCAGGCAGAGAACCAACAGGCCGAGCTGCAGGTCATAAATTCTGGTTTGGAATGTAAAAAAGGTCTTTTGTTTTCTACATATATTTGCTTTTGGGTTTTTAGCAGTAATCCAGCTGGTTCTGGTCCGGTTCTGAGTTACTTGAGCTTCCTTCCTGTTTCACATCAACCAGTCTGAGCTGCTGGTTCAGTTCAGCCAAAGAAGGAACTACACTGTTAACCAGTTGGTCATAATGTTGTGCCTGGTCTGTTTCTATAGATATGAACACCTGAGAAGGATCTAATACAGCAGATCTATGGTTACCATCTGCTACATGCATCACCACTCAGCATTATCCTCTGTAAAGATGGAGACACAGATGGACAGATATGGAGACAAATGGACAGACTGAGACAGGTGGACGCACTCTGACCTTGGCTCCACAGGTGACATAAGGAGACAGTCCGTCCTTCCCAGGTAACATCCCGATCACCTGCAGAGAGACGGGGAAGGATTGGGTCAGTCAGATGGCTCTGCAGCGCCACCATCAGGAAGTTCAGAATAATGCAGCTCTGCAGCGCCACCATCAGGAAGTTCAGAATAATGCAGCTCTGCAGCGCCACCATCAGGAAGTTCAGAATAAAGGAGTCCAACCCTTTACCTGCAGTTCCCTGTAAAAACCAGTTTTTACTGGGACAGGTTGGGAACACCTGCTGGTCTCCAACCAGGAAGTAGCTGCAGTATTAATGCATCCGGTTCTGGTCCGTCTTCCCATTTCACATCAACCAGTCTGAGCTGCTGGTTCAGCCGAAGGCAGCTCAGAATAAAATTTATCAGATTAAACCAGCAATTCCTCCTCCTGAGCAGCAGGTGGCGACAGTGGAGAGGGAAACTGAAGCGACTCGAATCACGAAACAATTTTAAACTTAAACTTATAAAAACCCATAAAATCACTGAAATCTTTGGACATCAACAGAACAACTTGTGGCTTGATTTGGAAAGCAAACAGGAAGTGAGTTCCGGGTTCAGCCATCTTAGACTTCAGTCCCTGCCTTGACCTGTGGATCACTGGACCGAGTCGGAACCAGCTGGACGGTACCAGAACGGTTCCACCAGCTGAAGGTTTCCTTCCTCTATCAATCATGGAGTTCCTCAGGGATCGGCTCTCGGTCCAGAGTTTTTTGTCTAAAATCTACTTCCTGTAGATTTTTAAAAACGGCCATCTTTATCCGTTGCTATGGAGACGACCAGCAGCTTTACATGAATCTGAACTTTAACTCTGAGTCTCAACTTTTGGACGACGAGCAGCAGATGGATTAAATCTCATCTTCCTCTAACAGACAAACAGCTGGATGTTTCACCTGGATGTTTCACCTGGACAGGTGCGTACCGGATCAGAACCCGACCTACCCGGTTCAGTTTGATCAGGATGCAGGGCTGGGCTTTGCTGTAACCATAGAAACGGTCCTCCATCCCTGAGCAGTCGCCCAGCATGGTGCGGTTGAACTGACAGGAGCGTTTGGGATTGTTCCTCACCTGGAGACAGGAAGGGGCGGAGTCAGAACCCAGAACCAGCCCGGTTTGGACTTTACTACTGGACCCGGTCCATTTGGATCTGATCATAGAACACTGAAGATCAGAATCAGCTGGAGGTCCAGGAAGAAACATCAGAGGTCAAAGGTCAGAGAGGAATCCAGTCTGACCCAAGTTTCTCTGACATCAAACTGAGGTTCTGGTCCGACTGGTTCTGGTTCCAACCAGACACCAGAGCTCTGATTGGTCAGCAGCAGGTCAACAGGTGAACTCTGACCCCCCTACAGGTGAGAGCAGCGGTTTACCTCTCCACTGTCCTCCTGGATGAAATACTGGTCAGGTGGACAGTCGTCGTTCAGCTGCACCTGGTGGCTGTCGTTGTAGGCTGGACAGGAGAGAGAAGCTCAGTCAGAACCACTGAGACACTACTGGACCCGGTACTGGAACAGGTAAACATTCAGTCAGACTGAGGAAACTTTTCCAGGTATGTAAACTTCTGGTCTCACAGGTCAGGAAGGCGTTGAGGTTCTGGACGAAGCCGTTCCAACTGTCTGGGTCCGAAACAGAATACCTGATCTCCAGCTGGTCGCCTTTAGGACGGATCATCATACCTGGAGCAGGAGAACCAATGAGGAAGCAGCTCGTTAGAGTGACCCGATCAGGAAGCAGCTTGTTAGAGTGACCCAATCAGGAAGCACCTCGTTAGAGTGAACCAATCAGGAAGCAGCTCATTAGAGTGACCCAATCAGGAAGCACCTTGTTAGAGGAAGCTAAGTTTAGCTCGTTAGTGATAAATATTCATAAATCTCGTTTTTATTCTGCTGATGTTTAAAAACTATTTTGTTTTTCTGGTTCCTCTGAAGTTTTGGGAAATAATTTGATCCGGATGAAAAACAGAATCATGAAGGAGAAAAAACTTTATTTAGTAAATTTATTTTGTAATTTTAATCTGTAGGATTTTATAGTTAAAGGAAACTGAGCTGGTGATTGGTCCAGAACTTCTGTCGGTCCAGAAGGTGGCTGAGCTTGACCCGGTTAATCAGAACCGGGGTGGGTTCTCATTCTGTTCTAAAGTAAATCTTGGTTCTTGGTTTGTTAATTTTTTCATATTTATCAATATTTAAACTGTTTATACCCGGTGAACCCGGTACCGGTACCAGACGGGTCAGAATTTGATCCAGTTGTGAGGATGGAGGTCAGAACCTCAGAGGATGAAGGGAAGCTGAATCAACTTCCTGTATCTACAGACCAGAATGAAGCACTTCCTGTCTACACAGGAAGTAGTTTATCTCTGGCGTTCTGCTGGTTCCTAGAGGAAACCAGTCTGAACCACTGTTTCAGTTGGTTCCAGCACCAGTAAAGGTCAGTGTCATGACCTTTACTGAGTGTGACACCTTGGCGGAGTCACACTCAGCTAAACTCCTTTCCAAAGGGTCACACAGACCAGAGCGCTTGCGTAGAGTCTTTAATGAAGCCAGATGGAGTGCCTTCATTAAAGACTGGAGTAGGTGTAAAACTATGAAATAAACATACAAACTTTGAATAATACACAGTAGCGGTTAATACAGCACCCACAAGTATACTCGGTCGCTACAACGAAAGTATTAGCTCAAAGCCGTAAGTTCTCACAAAGCGATATTGCATTTACAAATGATTAACTTTTGCTTATATAACGAATATTAACATAACTCTTATACGTACCGACAGCGCTTTCTAGGACCAACTGTATAGGAGTAGCCGTGTTACTGCGAAAACCATGCGTCGCATTGTCCTGACTTGTCTGCTCTCTAATGACGTCATTAACGCCCGACTCTTAAAGTGATGTACATAAATTTCACCACTAGATGGTGACATTGAACGCTTAAATCTTATAACCTTTAAAATGTCAACTGACATAACGTCACAGTCAGAGGTCAGACCTTTACTCCAACCTAGTTATGCTTTCTGTGAGTTTATTATTTTTAAACATCAACATAGAATTTTATAAACTTTATAAAATTCAACTGAATTTATTTTAATTGGCACCAAATTTCATCCATCCATCCATCCATCTTCTGCCGCTTATCCGGGGTCGGGTCGCGGGGGTAGCAGCTTAAGAAGGGAGGCCCAGACTTCCCTCTCCCAGCCAGCTGAGAGACGTAGTCCCTCCAGCGTGTCCTGGGTCTTCCCCGGGGCCTCCTCCCGGTGGGACGTGCCCAAAACACCTCACCAGGGAGGCGTCCAGGAGGCATCCTGACCAGATGCCCGAGCCACCTCAACTGGCTCCTCTCGATGTGGAGGAGCAGCGGCTCTACTCTGACCGGATGACCGAGCTTCTCACCCTATCTCTAAGGGAGAGCCCAGCCACCCTATGGAGAAAACTCATTTCGACGCTTGTATTCGCGATCTCGTTCTTTCGGTCATTACCCAAAGCTCATGACCATAGATGAGGGTAGGAATGTAGATCGACCGGTAAATTGAGAGCTTCGCTTTTTGACTCAGCTCCCTCTTCACCACAACGGACTGGTACAGCGCCCGCTTCACGGCGGACGCTGCACCAATCCGCCTGTCGATCTCACGCTCCCTTCTTCCCTCATTCGTGAACAAGATCCCGAGATACTTGAACTCCTCCATTTGGGGCAGGACATCTCCCTCGACCCGGAGAAGGCACTCTAGCCTTTTCCGACTCAAGACCATGGTCTCAGACTTGGAGGCACTGATCCTCATCCTGGCCGCTTCACACTCGGCTGCGAACCGCTCCAGCGAGAGCTGCAGATCACGTCCCGATGAAGCCAATAGGACCACATCATCCGCAAAAAGCAGAGATGCAATTCCTAAGGCAACCAAAACGGATCCCCCTCAAAACCTTGGCTGCGCCTAGAAATTCTGTCCATAAAAGTAATGAACAGAATCGGTGACAAAGGGCAGCCCTGGCGGAGTCCAACCCTCACTGGGAACGAGCCCAACTTATTGCCGGCAATGCGGACCAGACTCTGACACCGGTCATACAGGGACCTGACAGCCCGTATCAAAGGGCCCGGTTCCCCAAACTCCCGGAGAACCCCCCCACAGGGCACCCCTGAGGGACACGGTCGAACGCCTTCTCCAAGTCCACAAAGCACATGTACACCGGTTGGGCGAACTCCCATGCACCCTCCAGGACCCTGCTGAGGGTGTAGAGCTGGTCCAGTGTTCCCACGACCAGGGACGAAAACCACACTGCTCTTCCAAAAATCCGAGGTTCGACTATCCGACGGACCCTCCTCTCCAGTACCCCTGAATAGACCTTGCCAGGGAGGCTTAAGAGTGTGATCCCTCTATAATTGGAGCACACTCTCCGATCCCCCTTTTAAACAGGGGGACCACCACCCCAGTCTGCCAATCCAGGGGAACTGCCCCCGATGTCCATGCGATACTGCAGAGTCGCGTTAACCAACACAACCCGACAACATCCAGAGCCTTGAGATACTCCGGGCGAATCTCATCCACCCCCGGGGCCCAGCCACCGAGGAGCTTTTTAACTACCTCGGCGACTTCGTCCCCAGAGATTGGAGAGCCCAACCCAAAGTCCCCAGGCTCAGCTTCCTCAATGGAAGGCATGTTGATGGGATTGAGGAGGTCTTCGAAGTACTCCGCCCACCGACCCACAACGTCCCGAGTCGAGGTCAGCAGCACACCACCCCCACTGTAAACAGTGTTGTTGCTACACTGCTTCCCCCTCCTGAGACGCCGGATGGTGGACCAGAATCGCCTCGAAGCCATACGGAAGTCTTTCTCCATGGTCTCTCCGAACTCCTCCCACGCCCGAGTTTTTGCCTCAGCAACCGGCAGAGCCGCACGCCGCTCGCCCGCCGGTACCCATCAGCTGCTTCCGGAGTCCCACAGGCCAAAAAGGCCCGATAGGACTCCTTCTTCAGCCTGACAGCATCCCTCACCGAAGGTGTCCACCAACGGGTTCGAGGGTTGCCACCACGACAGGCACCGACAACCTTGCGACCACAGCTCCGATGAGCCGCCTCGACAATGGAGGCACGGAACATGGTCCACTCAGACTCAATGTCCCCCGCCTCACCCGGGACGTGTTTGAAGCTCTGCCGGAGATGGGAGTTAAAGCTCCGTCTCACAGGGGGACTCCGCCAGACGTTCCCAGCAGACCCTCACAACACGTTTGGGCCTGCCAGGTCTGACCGGCATCCTCCCCCACCACCGGAGCCAACTCACCACCAGGTAGTGGTCAGTGGACAACTCCGCACCTCTCTTCACCCGAGTGTCCAAGACATAAGGCCGCAGATCCGACGAAACGATGACAAAATCGATCATCGAACTGCGGCCTAGAGTGTCCTGGTGCCAAGTGCACATATGGACACCCTTATGCCTGAACATGGTGTTCGTTATGGACAATCCGTGACGAGCACAGAAGTCCAGCAACAGAACACCACTCGAGTTCAGATCGGAGGGAGCGTTCCTCCCAACCACGCCCCCTCCAGGTCTCACTGTCATTGCCCACGTGAGCGTTGAAGTCCCCCCAGCAAAAGCGAGGGAGTCCCCAGGACTCTCCAGTACCCCCTCTAAGGACTCCAAAAAGGGTGGGTAAGCTGAACTGTCATTTGGCCCGTAAGCACAAACAACAGTCAGAACCCGTCCCCCCACCCGTAGGCAAGATGGGGAGCAACAAGTATGCCCACCCCTGCTCGACGCCTCTCACCGTGGGCAACTCCAGAGTGGAAGTACGTCCAGCCTCTCTCAAGGAGACTGGTTCCAGAACCAGAGCCATGTGTCGAGGTGAGACCGACTATTTCTAGCCGGAACCTCTCAGCCTCACACACCAGCTCCGGCTCCTTCCCCACCAGAGAGGTGACATTCCACGTCCCAAGAGCCAGTTTCTGCAACCAAGGATCGGACCGCCAGGACCCCCTCCCTCGGCCACCACCCATCACACAATGCACCCGACCCCTATGGCCCTTCCCATAGGTGGTGAGCCCATTGGAAGAGGGACCCATGTTTCCTCTTCGGGCTGAGCCCGGCCGGGCTCCATGGGTAAAAGCCCGGCCACCAGGCGCTCGCCAACGTGCCCCACCTCCAGGCCTGGCTCCACAGTGGGGCCCCGGTGACCCGCGTCCGGGCGAGGGAACACTACGTCCAAAGTTTGTGGTCATCATAGGGGTCTTCGGGCTGCGCTTTGTCTGGTCCCTCCCCTAAGACCTGTCTGCCTTGGGTGAACCCTACCCTAATTTATCAAATTTTCAGTAAATTTGATAAAGTTTCTGTTTCTGTTCCATCTTCACCTCAGGACAAGAATCTCTGGGTAACCATGGTAACCAGGTGTATCCCTCTCACCTGGCAGTATCACCATGGCAACAGGTGTGTCTCCTCTCACCTGGTGTCCCCAGACGGTCCTGCCAGGTGGGCTTGTAGTCGTCCAGCGTCAGCAGCAGGATGAACATGGTGAGAGCGAAGAGTCCAGCCAGGAACAGATAGAAGATCAGATAGAAGAGCAGAACCAGGCCTGAGGAAGAGGAGGAGGAGGATGAAGGTCAGCAGATACCCCACCCGACATTATTCCCCCCCCCTTACTGTAGAACACCCTCTATTTACCCCATAAAGCCCCTTTATCTCTGGCTGTCGGCTCTTTGATCCTCTGATGACCCACATTCAGGGGGAGCGGGGGAGGGGTTACCATGACAACAAGGAACATTAGCAGCTACAAGCTAACTAGCTCAACTAGCATCAATCTGTGGGTTACCATAGCAACAAGCAGGTCAGCTGGAGCTGGATGATGTTCACCTGGACCCGGTTACCAGAACCTTTAGCTGGGCGTGTCTGCAGAACCTCATCAGAACCTCAACACCACAGGAAGTTCTGGAACTGGATCGGTTCTGGAGAACATCTGGACCTTCTCGGCAGGTTCTGGAGACCACTGGGTCAAAACCCGATTCCTCTGATAGAACCGGCCTACAGGTCTAATAGGATCCCTATCAGAACCACCGGACCCAGATTCAGTCTCCTCCTCCAGAACCTGCAGGTGGAACCAGGTCAGAACTAAGAACCAACCAGAACCAGAACCAGTCTGGGTCAGGGCCTCGGAGACTCTGATGATTGGCTCCAAGTCTTCGGGTCATGTGACTGTTGCCATGGAAACACCCAGCCAGCCAGAGAGAAGGTGTCCTGTCCCTTTAAGAGGAGCCTGGTCCAATCAGAGCAGCCGATGGTTTAATCCAGATTAACACAGGGAGGGGGGGGTCAGCCCCACTGCATCATGGGAGATATTATCCTCAGAGACAGTTACATAAACCCAACAGAACCAGAACCGGGTCAGGTCGGTGTTTGACCCAAAGAGGCGTGGTTTTAACCCGGAACGACAGACCTGAGAGGTCAGAGGTCACAGCAGAGAGACGCCGAGTCCCAAACCTGTAAACTTCATAAAATGTCTTTTAATCAACAATCTGAAATTATTAATGAAAATAAAACTAATGGAAATAAAACCATCTCCATGGTAACAACAAACATCTGATCAATAAATGATAATCAATAGTCTCTGCATCACATCAGACCTGCTGATTCTGGGTCCAGTTAGTGGTTCCAGCAGAACCGGCCTGGTTCTACTGAGGTTCTCAGTAGAACACGATTACTGGACCAGAACCAGAACCATCAGTAAAGCTCGGTGGTGGCAGCATCATGCTGAGGATTCAGTCCAAAATCAACCTGGGTCCAGTGGACCAGATGATTATAAAAACACCAGAACCAGAACCAGACCTGGTACCAGATAATCAACTGAAACCTGCAGGTCAATAGAACCAGAACTAATACTGGACCGGACCAGGTCACCTGGTACCGGGACCACCATCTGGTGGTTCTGATGGACCAGAACCCGTCCTGATGGAGGACGGGTTCTGGTCCATCAGCAGGTTCTGCAACAGTGTGACGTCACAGCGGATCAATGAAGTGATGAAGAGGAGGTTCCTCGGCCTTCATCTCTAATAATCAACCTCATGGATCAATAAACTGACCGGGACGCCCGAGCGGGCGCGCGCACGGCGCCGCGCACTCACCCCAGCTCGTGCCCGTGCGGCCCAGCAGCTCGCGCGTTCGCGGGTTCCAGAAAAAGTCCCGCCAATCGCTGGAGGCGCGGCGGGAATCCTCCTTTGATCCGGACATGACGCTGAGGATGAGGAGGATGAAGATGCAGCGAGGATCGATCAGGAGGATGAGGAGGGTGATGGAGGTGATGATGAAGGACACCGAGACGCTGCGTTCAGCCTCGAGCGGTGACGTCATCAGGCCAATCACGGAGCGGCTATCATCGAGGCCCCGCCCCCCGAGGATGACTCACTGTGACGTAACGGAGGGACGTCTCTGGGAGGTTCGTGGGTATGACGTCACAATTTCCTGAAAAACCTCAGAGGATCAATAAAGCTTTGATCAGTTTATCTGCTGGTCAAAGTTATCAATAATAATCAATATAAACAACATTTCTGAAAATATAAATGGAAAATCAATCTACTAAAAAAATACTAAATAACAAAGTAAGATAAATTTTTTATAAAATTATTCATAATGTTTTCAGTTGAAGCTTTTTGATTGAAAAAACATATAAATGGGATTTGAACCTTTTTCAGATCTCATCATTCATAAAGCAGAATAACTTTCTCTCCTAGTGACAAAAACGTCAATAACTTATAATCACTGAAATAAATTGATTAACACATCATTGAAAGACTGGAATTAAAGGGTCATTTCAACCAAAGGTTTGAAAGATGCTTCAGACTCTTCAACACGTTTCAGTTTCAGTTCATCATATTCAGAAATGATTTTTATTGATTTATTTACGATCAACTCTTTGCATAAAGTTTTTTGTCCTAAATAAAGTACGGGAGGTGTCTCTTCAAATTTTACCCAGGTGTTAAATTCAGTCCTAAATAAATAGATTCCAATATTGATCCTTTTTCTTCCTTTTGTTACATAGAACAAGAAACATTAACCAACTTTTTGGGAATTTCAGCAAAACGTTTTGGTGTGACTTCAATATGTTGGGGTTTATATTTCTACCAGGGGCGATTCTAGGATCTGACCTCTGACCTTTAGGGGCCTCAGCCCCCAGCAGGTGTAAGGACCAAGAAAAGTTATTCATTGGTGCATTTTTCTGAACATCACTGCTTATTTACATACATTCACAAATGAAATAGTTTTGTCCAAGTAAAACTGTTAATAACAACAAACAGATCTGGAATAAATGAAGAGACCAATGAAAACCTGCTGGTTATTCCAGCAAATATTGATTTCTGACTCTTCCTCAGTTAAAACATTAATTTGTTGTTTCTAAATAAATATAAACTTGTTTTCTTTGCATTTTTCAAGCTCTGAAAGCACTGCATCTTTTTTATTTTTTAGCATTTTGACTTTTTAGTTAGTTTTTGCTTTTCAGAGACATGCTGTCAGTCGTTCAACAATCTCCATTTTACTTAAACATGAACCTATAAAGCGTCAAATCAGAGGACTGATAGTTTTTTCCAGAGCTGTATTTATATGAAACAGAATCACATCATAGCTGCCAACATCTGCTAACATTAATGAGACACAAGCAGCTGTGGAGTCACACAGCCCCAGTGGCTCTGCTGCCCTGAAATTAAAATACAATCTACTCTAAACGAAAAGCATTTTCCTAAATTCATGGGATTAATAAACCAAAACCAGTTTATTAACAGGGTAAAAGTTTAGGTGAAGGACTAGATCAGACTAGTTCTGACTAGTTCTGACTAGTTCTGACTAGTCTTTAACCTGAACTTTATTTGAAAATCGTACTTAGAATTTGCATCACCATTATTACCATTATTTTATCTGAACATTATGCAGCTGCTGGTCTTTTTTCTTTAAACAAGAATGTTTGTCCATCTATGGAAAAGTGAACATTTTGAGTTTTACTATTTCAGTTCACAGTTCATGAAGTGGTTTGTCGTAGTTTCAGTACCAAACAGTCTGCAGTGTTCAGTCTATCTGCTCACCTGTATCAATACCTGCAGCATTTTCCCGCCTGTCGCTCTGAAGCAGCGTCTCCCGCAGGAGAAAAGCAGCCGGACTCCAAGCGTCGCTCCCGTCATTTTAAAGACGTTTATTGGTCCCTAGGAACTGATAAAAACCCGGACATCATCATGAATCAATAAAATCCTCCCAGGCTGAACTTGAACATTGATATCATGGTGCTAACTGTTAGCTTCCACCAACCAATGAGGCTGAAGTTGCTGCTCAATGCAGGTACCGACCCGGACAGAACGCGGTGCTTTAAATAATAAAACATGACATGTTCAGCCTGGAATCAGCCTCTTCCTCCTCATGTCTGGGCTTTTAACAGTTTAGAGAATCAGGTGGTAATTTAACCAAAGAATAGAATTCACTCAGTTCAGCTGCAGTTTCCTATCAACCAGTTAGATTAATTATAAATTACTGGACTGAAACACATTCAACCTCGTCTTAATTCAGTCAGAGTTCACCTCAAAACATCAACAAAAAAAACCAACATTCACTCTAAACATGAGTGAAACACATGCATGGTGCTTATTTCATTTAACACGCTTCTGACAAATTATATTTGTCTCAGTAGAAAGTCTTATAAATGTGAAAATAGAATAGGAGACAATTTATCTCCCAGAATCCTTTCATGGTCCTTGGTAAAAAAACAAAACAAAAGAAGCTGGCCAGCAAAACAAAATAAATATTGTTCATATTGAGCTCTATATTTGTGTGTGTGATGAAAAGATGGATGCTGAGGTGGTTCTGACTGGGATGGAGACCCAGAATGAAGCTGCAGCAGCTCCAGACCCGGGAACTGAGCAGCTTCTCTCTCTTCCTCCACAGGAACAGGATCATCTTCCTGATGTTCCTCCCACCAGAATCAGCCACAATAACAATAAAGCACTAGCAGGAAAACATGAGGCATGAAGAAGTCAGGCGATGTGCAGACGCTGGGCAGAGACTGGCATGTCTCACTTCTGCAGCAGCTCTGACACTTCGAAGCCCGGGAGTTTCCATAGCAACTGCAGTCAGAATGCTGCCGTAAAGTACTGCCGTACTTCGCTCTTAAAGGGGCACTACCCATAAAGTAAAAGCAATAACAAACACTACACAAATATAGCTGCATTACAGATATTTAAAAAGACGCGGGTTGATAGAAGGGTTAGGAGCACTGGAGCCTGCATCGCTCTAAACTCACATATTGATGAGAAAACAGACTGAAATGTGACCAAAGAGGAAACTTTTAAAGATATTTGTAACATTATGACGTTTCTTAACCATGAAAGCCCTAAAACGGGTTTATTTAGCAGATTAATTGAAATAAATACGCTTTTTACATCTTTATTGAGACATATTTGTCAAACGTTTTTCAGTGTTTGATGAAAATGTTCTCTGATGGTTTGAAATTCCCCAATTTTTCTTTTAACAGCTTCAAGCTACAAAATGTAGAACATTTTATATCATCCTTAACTGTCTATTCTATTAATGTAGGAGATGCATTTTAATTTCTGAACCTGCTAATATCTGCATCCAATCAATCAATCAATCAATCAATCAATCAATCAATCAATCAATCAATCAATCAATCAATCAATCAATCAATCAATCAATCAAATTTTATTTGTAGAGCACATTTCAGCAACAAGGCATTTCAAAGTGCTTTATATCATAAACACAAAGTCATCCCCCATCTATTGTCCTGTTGATATGAAACTTATTGCAGTAGCTCAGAGAACAAGAGTCATTATGAAAAGTGAAATCCCTCTTAGCTCTTCATTTCTCCAAGTTATCAGGGGGATGCATTTCTAGGCAATATGGATTTTGAGCTGCCGATATTTGCATGCCCTGTTTTTCAGCTCAAAAGTGTCGTACAGACATGAAAGTCACTCTAGACTCTAGTAGCTCAGAGGATTTGTGTCATTGTCTAGAACATTTCATAACATGTTATAATCCAAACTCTTCAAACTGCAGGACATGCATTTTCAGGGTCATTTGGAGGCGACTGCTTGACCTTCCTCACCTTTATGAGGACTATTTGGTCTCATTCATTCATTATTTCACAACACAGTAATAAATATTCATTAAGAGCCACTTTACTCAAATGAACTGTTTAGTAATTCAGCCATCAGTCTGTGTCTGCTGGAGGTTCTTGACAATGATGCTGGTTCCACTTATTGCTGTCTGAACCTTTAATAATTCATTTAGAAAACGGCATGAAAATATTAGCAGCTCATAATTTGCTGTGGCAAAATATGCACAACAAATGCATGAAATTATGCATAAAGAGTTTGGAAGGATTTCACTTTTCAATACAATCATTCCTGCTCTCTGAGCTGCTGGTATTGTTTCATACCCAAAGGACAATAAATGGGGACAATAGACAGGGGATGCAGATATTAGCAGGCTCAGGAATTAAAATGCATCTCCTACATTAATAGACTAGACAGTTAAGGATGATATAAAATGTTCCACATAATGGGCCTTTGTTTTGTAGATTAAAGATATTATGATGTTAAAGGAAAAATCGGGGAATTTCAAACAATCAGAGAACATTTTCATCAAACATTGAAAAACGTTCAACAAATATGTCTCAATAAACATGTAAAAAACATATTTATTTCAATTAATTTGCAAAATAAAACCCACAATTTTTGGTCTTACATGGGTAAGAAACGTGATAATGTTACACTATTGCGGGGCGCTCAGGTAAAGTTTTATGGGTGCTAAAGCGCCCCTAGAACAGGCCTAGATACGCCCCTGCTGGCTGCAATCCGCGCTCCTGACACAAGGGGGCAGAATTGCACAGGGGAACAAGCTGAATTTCACACGAGACCAGTTCCCCTCCATTCCAGCAGGGGGCGGAAACAGAACCTGCAGCTGGTCCGCCAGCCGCCATGACAGGCAGGAAGAAGGAGAAGAAGAAGATTTTCACTCAAACAGCTCAGAGAAACAGAAGAAGAAAGTTTTAGCGCCACTTTCAGAACCAGAGTTCTGCAGAGGTTCGGACTCTTCGGCCCGGTTCTGTTCGGGCTAAGGGGAAGCAGAACCAGAATCTACACTCACAGGTCCTCCAGCCCGGTTCGGTTCGGTCCTGGAGGCTGAGGATGGGCTCCTTGCAGCGGTTCCTGGACCGGTTCGGACCCAGCAGTGAAGCGGTCAGTACCATCGGAGCAGGGTTAGGGTGTTTTAGATCAACTGGTGGCGAATCCAAAACACCGCAGATGTTTCTGAATTGTAGGTGGCTGCGCTGATGCCTGTTTAAAATGCTGCCTGTGCGACAAAACCGTTTGTAAAGTTTTACGATAAAATAATCGACTTAAATATGTTTGTTACATGTGAAAATGTGACATGAAACATAAGTTTCAGCAGAGAAACGTTCAGTGCGCTTCGAAAACACCGCATTGGATCAGATGAATGTCCTCAATAGTCCAGACATGGCAGAATGTTTTAATAAAACTGCATACCAATAAACTGATTAAGTCTAACTTTCTAAAAATTAAATATTTATGTTTGAGTAATATGGCATTGAAAACATAGAAACTGATTTGATTTAACGGATAAAGTAATTTTGAAGCTCATAACTGTGATCTTTGACTTCTCTTTATTTGGCCCTCTAATGGGTAGAGAGCCACATAATTATTTATGAGTTTAATACATGCAACCAGTGATGCTAACAGCAACAACAACAACAAAACCAAAAATATGAAACATATTTTATTGCAAAAATGGCATTTATTTTATTATCTTTGGTTCCATAGATCTGCAACAATAATGTTCAAATTAATTTGTAGTGGAAGATCAATAACAGATAAAAATAACTTGCATACATAAAAATAAATTGTGCAAAACCAGACAAAATTAAATAAAATTAAAAATCAAGAAAATATTTAAACAATGTAAATGAACAATCACTTGAAATCACATGAAATGGTTTAAAAATAAATATAGTTGAATAATTAGTTCTTAAAACTACTATATATAAATGTATGCAACAGTTTGCAAAAGCTGAACTCAAAATGTTTCACAGACATTTGACTGATTTATGTCACTTTTTACGCAGAACTTCACAAACTTTTTAAAACCTATGCTTCCTGGCTTTTCTGGTTGCAAAGTTAATTATGATGTCACTGTAAGAAATCTGATTGTTGATACTGATCACTGCTGGTCCACTGAGCCGTTCTTGTGCCATAGAAGATCTGAAATAGTTCTTTATTAGTTTGAGGCCTCTCTCAATCTGATGCATCAAGTTTGTGTATGAGAGCCTGTCTTTCTGACCCTTCTTCCCTATCTGACCACAAATTTTAAAATCCCGCCGTATGGTCACTTCTGGAAGCCTATTTGCTGTGGTTGGCATCACATTTTCAGTCACAGTTCTCTGAGGCTTACCATTTACACCAGGGGTGTCAAACGTACGGCCCGCGGGCCGGAACCGGCCCGCTGAACGATTTAGTATATAACACACCATTATAACTAAAAAAAAAAACCATGCACTTCGTTTAATTGAAAATCTGCAGCTCCTATATTGTCCACGAGGGGCGCTGTTTTATTCAGAGCAGACAACATGATGCAATACTACATCAGAGCTAACAGCAGATGGCAGCACTGAGCTTCAGGTTCCGTGAACAGCTTCGATTCTATCGCTTTATCAGCGTTTTATTTTGGCCCCGGCAGCCTCATCAACAACATGTCTTTGTCAAAAAAGAGAAAGGTAGACACAGAGTGTCGGATTTTTCAAGAAAAATTGACTTCTTCGTATTTGTTCATAGAGGTGAATGGAAAACCCGTGTGCCTTGTGTGCCTGCAGCAGGTTTCGGTGCTTAAGGAATACAATATTCGGCGCCACTATGAAACTCAGCATGGTGAAAAATATAAGCACTTGCAAGGAGAACTGAGAAATCAGAAGATAAATGAAATGTTGACGGGTCTGAGGAAACAGCAATCTGTTTTCACCCAGAGTCGAGAGGCCAGTGATGCTGCGGTGAAAGCCAGCTATCTAATTGCTAGCCAAATAGCGTTAGCATCAAAGCCTTTCTGTGAGGGAGAGTTGTCAAGAACTGCAGGCTGAAGGCTGCTGAAGTTGTGTGTCCCGAGAAGCGAAAAACTTTTGCCAATATTATCTTGACTAGAAATACCGTGGCAGACAGGATCTCCGAACTATCGGCAGATTTGGACAACCAGCTCAAACCCAAAACGGAGTCATTTCTGGCATTTTCTGTTGCAATTGATGAGAGTACTGATGTTGCGGATGTCGCTCAACTGGCCATATTTATTCGTGGAGGTGATGAGACGTTGACTGTCACAGAGGCGTTTCTAGAGTTGGTGCCCATGACCGACACCACAACACCTGAAGACATTTTCCGCTCCGTTGTTGGAGCGAGTCCTGGTGGACTGATCCCGCGCCGTAAGCCTGGCTACTGATGGTGCGCCGTCAATGATTGGGAAAAAGACAGGTGTTGTGACAAAGTTCAGAGAGAAAGTACTAGCTGCAAATAAAGGGGGTGAGTTTTGGACATTTCATTGTATTTTGCATCAGGAGGCATTATGCTGCTACTTGTCCAGGCTAAAAGATGCCAAGTTTCAGGGGCGAATACTGAGTGAAACAAAATCTTACGTTGCACTATTAAAAAATTGCAACTTTGAATGTCTGCTGAATTAATTCTGTTAAAATTAGTGTTATTCAGTAACAGATTCACAACAAAAAGTTTTGTTGAGTGAAATATTTCTCATGCATGCAATAGATGTTATGTATGGAAGTTTTTCTAGATGTATATATTTTATGCATCAACAAGAAAGGTGACAAATGTACTTAATCAAATGTCTGTTTAAAACACCTGACACTTAAATTTCAAATGTGTGAAGCTAGCTAATTTGTTTAAATTGCTTCCCAGATGTGGAAAATTGATTTTACATCATTTCTTAATTTTTATCTATTTGATGTATTTTGCCATGCAGGACAATGTTATTCAAAAACTGAATAAATGTTTTGAATTGTCAATCAGTGATCAGTTCTTATGCATAATGCACTTCAATAAATGTTTAACTGAGTAAAAGTATTGTTGAAATTGTATATACTTTTCTTAAAAAGTCTGAAGTTATTCATAATATATTTTTCTAAAAGTGAATTTTGTTTAATATAAAAACCAACGAGTCCACTTTCATTAGTTGTATTTAATCTTACAATGAGTTAATTTGTGCGGCCCCTTGAGATCAGATTAAGCTGTATGCGGCCCCTAAACCAAAATGAGTTTGACACCCCTGATTTACACGTTCATTTAGCCTCAGTACTTCCTCTTGCAAAGCCTGGTTGTTAAGGTGGAGCTGTGCACATTTTTCTGCTAAGTCCATTTGTTCAGTTACTGCCTGGGTACTTTGTGACGTGTTACATGTGGCCTCCTCTTCAGCAGTAACTTCAGAATGTTGTGACATCAGTTCAGTTGATTTTAACATTCTCTGAAGATAGCACTTCACCACCTTGTCAAGAAAATCCGAGATCATCCCCCTTCCCCATGCTGGAGATTCTAGTTAACAGTGACTGAAAATTAGAGGTTGCATTTGCTGGTGTGAATATTCCGAACACTGTGGTGAGTCGGTCAGAACTCCAAAGAACGCAGTCGTACTCCAGGTGATTCAACTCGTACTTGCAGTTTATTTAGGTAACTGTGTGTGGTTCTAGAAAATAAACAACAATACAGCGTCAGTGACTGAATAAACTGACTGAAGTAACATCACACATACTGCATAACTGCACTATCAATGATTATAAACATCACATTTCTACATAAATATACGACACAACATCCACCGTGTATAACTCTTTAAGTGTGCACGTGAACAGAGCATGCTCTTAATTTAGGGTAAAACTAAAATACTCTGCTAAATAAACAATATTATTAATATCTAACATCACTTGTATTTCCACGCACACACATCAAGGAAGGTAACAATAAATGGCAAACAGCAAGTTAAAATAAACAAAATGCGAACATAAACTATACTCCTTTTCCATTCTACTCCTTTTTTGCTCTTTCTTCGTCTGCATGCTGCAGCTGCTCTAAGCCCCGCCCCTTAATGGCTCAGCATGGCAGTTTGTTATACAGCCTTTTCCACAGTAACAATAAATAAAGTTACCTTTAAAATAAGTCACACAAATCACATCTAGACCCAACAGTCGACCCAGACTGCAATAAAATAAACCTGGTTGTGTGTGTTGTTTTGTCTCCTGCAAACTTTGCTTTAATTAAACTTTTTTTTTCTATGTAATCATAAGAAATCATAGTCAGAGAGAGAGAGATGAGACAGGAAGAGCAGGTTTCCTGAAAAAAGAGGAAGTAAGTTTCCAGCTTGCAGAGTTATAAAAACCAGACCAGTCCTTATTTAAAAGCATAAAAGTTTTAAAGGATGAAATCTAAACATTTTAAGTAATTAGATAAGATTTAAAGGAAAGTACTTATATTAATATTGGATTACTTATAATAATATTTACACTCGTGGGAAAACTTACAAGTAAAACAAGTAACTAACTTTGGTATCAAATAATAATAGAGTAATAAGTTGTGGTTATCATAAAATTATAAATGAATGCTAAATCAGAGAAACTAAAAGGGTTATGAATGTGATTCTAACATTAAACGTGAAATGGTGTAAAACATGTAACTGCTATTAAAGATCACTGATGATGTGTTGGAGGTGGATAAGCAGGTGAAAGGTTAGGGGTCAGAGGGGACTAACAAGAAAGCAGAGATGACCAAGGCCTTATTTGGGCATAGATTGTTGAACAACTTAAACGTGTCAGAGAAAGGACATGGGAGGAACGTTGAGCAACCCTGAGACATTAACCAAAACATCAGGACCAAAGATCTGTACGACCTCTAAGACCTTTTGACCTGACAGATGAACAGATGAGATGAGTTCATCTGTCCAAACAGTTACCCAATAAAGCAAGCACAGCAACAGTGTTAGCCAATGAAAATGCACCAAATGCGGGTATAAACCCTATAAAAGGGGAGAGCAAAAGAGGAATCCATCTCGGTCTTTGAGCCAAGACTGAGACGGACAAAGAACTCTGCAGCTGAAGAAGAGCCGGGGCCACAGAGCCGAAGACTGTCCTGCACATGGGGACCAATCCATCAGCCCTCAACATGTGGCTTCAAATCACACTTCTCTCATCGGCTGGGTTCAGACCCCAAAGGAAAAGATGAAGACCAAGACAAAGATTAAGACCCAAGTCCTGTGTGACTCACCATCGATGCAGAGATGAAAGCTCATCAGACCAACAGAGATCCCTGCCTTCATCGATCCTCCTCCTCCTGCTGAAACACCTTCTTCATCATCAAGCCAGTTCTGGGGTTAGAAACACCAAACTCCATCCGTCTCTCTCAAAGGTTCCCTTTTTAGTTCTTAGTATCAGCGTTAGGGAAAGATAGGGTAGATGATTGATTTTACTTATTTGATTATATCTGCTACTGAATTAAGCTGTACTGACCCTTGAAAAATTGCTTTACTAATAAATATTTAGCATTAAGAAAATCTAAAAGATGTTGTGGACATTCAATTTATGAGTCACCTCAAAGTTCTTTGATGGTAGTAAAATAGCTATGATGTTTGATTCTGGGGAAGAAAAGTAGAAAATGTTTTATAGGTTGCTTTAGCCCAAAACAACATCCTTGGGACTCGCCAGAGTCACTAAACCAACCTGATTCAGTAACAAGTGGAAGTTGTAATAAAGAGAAGGAGCGACCGTTAACAGATGTGCTCTGTGGAACTAGTTGGCTGTAGCTCAGCCTGGCTAATTCACAGGGGGAAGAAGGGTGAGACATCTGGATGTAGGCCGTAGAAATCAGGCGAATTCTTTCTCAATGCAGCTTAAACAGAGTTTACTTCAGTTCTGGGTAAATCCCAGCAGATTTAGGAAACTCAATTCACCTGCTAGATGGAGAGCTGGTAGCACATCTCCCCTCTCAGAAGAGGAAGTAGTGACTGAGAGAGTAGAGAGTGAAGGAAGGGGGGTGTAGCGGCAACGACAAACTCCTCTTCTTCATCGTTAGTCACAGCATCCACGGACTCTGTTATTAATCGTATTAATGTTCGTCTTGTTCCAGAATGTCCACTTTGGATTTTAGCTTCTGCACACACCTCTTTGAGCTGATCCAACTGTAAGAGCCATAGCTGCTGAGAGACGGTCTCTGCCAACTCCTCCATGTCGGTCGCGCCCAGTGTATGCGCTCCCGCCGCTACTCGCTCCTGTTAGCATCACTCAAGGAAGACCCGCAACGAAGCGTTAATAATCTCGGTGGAACCTCCAATATTTTGTTGCAAACTCGAACACAAAATGATGTTGAGACATGCGGTGGTTTTTACTTTCCTTTACTTTCCTTTTTCAACAATATAGAAACTTAGAAACTTTGCAACTTAGGACCCATGTCAATGGTATTGGCACCCTTTGTTGCAAATCAGTATGAAAACCCAATTCGGCTCACCTGTTGCAAATCACAAATAGAGATCACTTGTAACTACCGTCACACATGTCACACAAGCCATCTGTTAGTCCATCGTCACGTGACAATGGTAAAGACAAAGGAGCTGTCTGAGGACACCAGAAATGCTATTATTTGTAAGCACAAGGCCTCCAAAGAGTATAAAGCCATCTCCAAACACCTTGGTATCCCTGTTTCAACGGTGAGTAATGTTAAGAAGTTTTCCAGGCATGGAACGGTCAAGAACCTCCCTGGTCGTGGGGGGAAGAGAAAAATTGATGACAGAAGTCTTCGACGGTTGGTGTGAATGGTGGAAAAAACACCACATCAAACATCTAAAGACCTAAAGACCAACCTGGAGCAGTCTGGTGTGATTGTATCAACAATACCATATGCCGCTCACTAAACAAAGTGGGGCTTTATGGACAGAGGCCAAGGAAGACCCCATTGCTAAAGAAAAGACATAAAAAGAACGCTTGATCTTCGCAAAAGAGAACCTGGACAAACCTCAAGCTTTCTGGGACAACATTTTATGGACAGATGAAACAATACAGGTATACCAGGTATGACCGAGGGGGATGTCCTGCACTAAGTGGAGGAGTTCAAGTATCTCAGGATCTTGTTCATGAATGAGGGAAGAAGGGAGCGTGAGATCGACAGGCAGATTGGCGCAGCATCCGGCGTGAAGCGGCGCTGTCCGTCGTAGTGAAGAGAGAGCTGATTCAAAAAGCGAAGCTCTCGATTTACCGGTCGATCTATTTTCCTACCCTCATCTACGTTCATGAGCTTTGGGTAATGACCGAAAGAACAAGATTGCGGATACAAGCGCCCGAAATGGATTTCCTCCGTAGGGTGGCTGGGCTCTCCCTTAGAGAGAGAAGCTCGGGTCATCCAGGATGGACTGAGAGTAGAGCCGCTGCTCCTCCACACCGAGAGGAGCCAGTTGTGGTTCGGGCATCTGGTCAGGATGCCTCGTGGACGCCTCCCTGGTGAGGTGTTTCGGGGCACGTCCCACCGGGAGGAGGCCCCGGGGAAGAACCAGGAGACGATGGAGAGACTATATCTCCCGCTGACCTGGGAATGCCTCTGGGTCCCCCCAGAGGAGCTGAAAGAAGTGGCTGGGGAGAGGGAAGTCTGGGCCTCCCTTCTGAAGCTGCTATCCTGTGACCCGACCCGGATAAGCAGCAGACGATGGATGGATGGATGGATGGATGGATGGCTTTCTGATGGTTGAGTATTCGGGTCATTTGATGAAAAGAATAAAGATGTTTAGTTAAATTACAAGAAAAAAATATCAACAATAAAGAAAAAATGACACATAGATCTGCAGCATCCATGGATTCTGTAAATGAACTATAAAATAAACTAAAATGCTACAGAAACAATGTTTAAAAAGATTTCTGTGAATATCTAATGAAAATATTCAATCTGAGGGAGATGTGAAAAACAACAAAGCCAGTGGATCTTTTTAAATGTTTATTTTTAATATCATGGCTCTTCAACATTTATGTGTCTTTCAGGGATTAATCTTTACTGTGAGATCAGTTTATTGCATCTTGAGATCTGTTTCCATCTTCCTTTGACGAGTTTCAGCCTCTGAAGCAAATCAGGACAAGTTCTGCATAATTTACGTTTGGTGATTTTGCAGATTAATGTAAAAAAAAAAAAAAAAAAAAGGCAATAAAAGTCTTTCTAATTAGATATTCCCGAGATCTCAATGAGTGTCTTACGGCATTGGAGAGTATTTTTGAAAAAATATGTAGTTTTTTAAGCTTATCGCCTGGTTTACTTCCTGGTTTGGTAAAGAGGTCCTAAAAAGCCACGCCCACACAAACACCTGCCTGCTGCTGCCACTAGTTCATCTATAACATCAGTTGATCTATAACATCAGTTAATCTATAACATCAGTTAATCTATATCATCAGTTCATCTATAACATCAGTTAATCTATAACACCGCTGTTGAAAACCAGAGGAGTGTATTTACTTGCTCGTTACTTTTCCTCTGATCTTCCGGGTTCCCGGAACTCCGCGTGCACAGTGGAATGACAGAGACCAATCATTCAACATCAGACTTCAGATATTTCAGAGCTTTATCCAGAGAATTCAATGCATACAGAATGTTACATCAGCATTTCACCCAGATTATCAAAAAGTCCAACACATGACAAAACATAGAATTACCTGCAACGAGTTGAAAAGAAAAGACAAAAAAGCATTTTTGGGAATCGCTCACACGACACAAAGAGATTCAATCTTCTGCTGTAAAACAGACCTTTTTATAAGAATGTGTTTTCCCCTCATTTAAATATATGCATTAGAAGGTGTGTCCTCCCCTTGCAGGGCTGCTCCAGTGTTTACCTCCTCTGCTAAAAAACCCAAAAGCAAATATATGGAGAGAACACAATCCTCCCGTGTCAGGATTCTTTTAAATTCCAAACCAGAATTTATGACCCAGGCCTGTTTGTTTTCTGCCTCAGTGATTCAACAAGAAAGAGGTTTCTATTTTAAACAAACTGGAACAAACTCTAATGCCAAATAATAACTATAAGTTTGGATCTAAAACTGCAGGGTTGTCTAATTTAGAAAAGCTCTTTTGAAAAACCTGACATATTTAGAAGTAAAATAGTTTCCTAATCCTATTGTATTTCAATAATATAAATTGCATGCAAATAATATGGTTAAAAACAAACTAATTCAAAACATGCTGTTAATGCTCAAAGGAAATATCTTAATACATTTGATTATACTTTGGAGAAGACTTTTCTTAAAGGTTTTAGTGTTTCACTGAACTCTTAAACCAACTTCAAAGAATTTATTGATCCTGATAGCAGATAAACTCCCTGCCTGCAGACTCCTTACGGGAGAACAACACTGCCCGTCTGAAAACACTCCTTAGAAATTGATGTAAGTTCAGAGTCACCAGTTGTTTTAGTTTTGGATCTTTATCTAAGTTTATCTTAACGTAAAGTCTACTCCAAATATTCATGCTACATCTAATATTTCATATGTCTAAAGGTTGACTGTCTCTACAGTTTTGCTAACCAGACTTATATTCTCAACACTGGTTCATCTATAACACCAGTTAATCTGTAACACCAGTTAATCTATAACACCGGTTCTGTCAGTGACCAGGTGAAGGTTCTGGATTTGGATTTGGTTAAACTGAGAGGTCAAACAGAACCAGAACCGGTTCTGATCAGATGGTAATATGTTTATAACAATAATGAGACAAGTTCTGCTGTGGAAGACCGGTTCAGATCAGAACCAATTGGTTCCCATCAGAACCAACTGGACCAACTGGTTCCTCAGACTGACAACAGGTTGGTTCTGTTCGGGTCCAAAGTTCTGCCTGTGTTCCATCAGTCAGAACCTCATCTGACCATGATGTTCACCAGAACTGGTCCAAAGGGACAGAACTGGACCAGAACCTTTCTGCTCCTTGGTTCTGAAGGTAAACCTTTAACTCGTTAAATCGAGTTTTTATCACCTACGGATAGGCCTGTTGCGATAAATGATAAGTCAATTAATCGCACGATAAATTAAAACTATCGACCTCATTTTAATTATTTATGCCTTTTTCTCTTACTGTTGATGACACTGAATGAAAAAAGGCTCAACTCCGTTTCTCTCCATTAACCCTCCCTTCCTTACTTCCTTAGTGTAAGGAAGGGAGGAGTAATGATCCGCGACATCAGATCGCGCGCTGCACGATCTGATGTCGCAGATTGTCGGCCCATTATCAAAAGCTGAGAGACACATTAGCCGACAGAAATCCTCGGTATAACGGTTCAATCGAACAACAATGGACACAAAATAATAAGTCCAGTTCACTAACTTTGAAACCAGGCATTAATCAATTCCTTACTACAATCTACCTGCAATGCATGTAGCTAGTGTCAGTCTGACTGAATGAAAATCATTATAACTATTTATGTCACGTTAACGAAGAACAGCTGAAAAGTTACCGGGTTTTCTGGTACAAATTTCGCTCCAACTCCTCCCCTAGTTATTTATATTTTCTTTGCACGAACTGTTGAATAAACATTCATGTTGTTTCCGATGTCTGCTGGACTTCGGGTTGCACCGTGTCAGCTGTTCGGGATTCCCTCCGTGTTTCCCCTCAGAAAGCAGGAGGGGAATCCGCGCTTTCTGATTGGCTACCGGTCACATTCAACAGGCTGCGTCACTCTCCCAGTCTGGATAAATCCTTGATTTAGATCGGAGCGGCACAACAATCTACCGTAACACACAACACTAGTGACGATCTCAGAACGAAGAACGTTCTAAGATTGTAGTTCTTAGTTTGAATCCTGTAGTTTGAACTATTGCATCAGGCAGTCGGATGTCTCTCTATTTAAATCTAATGATTACTGAAGGCCAATATACTATACAGACTTCATAATCTGCACTCTTTTGGTTGAATGCAGTATTTATTTCCACTTTGGCTTTATGTTTTTTTTTTTTAATTTTTTTAAGGTTTTGGTTGTTTTATTTATTTTGTGTATCAGTCCCAGTGTTAAGTGTCTTTTGAAAGTAAAGTGTATCTTTGGCAGGAAATCGCATGTATTATTATGTAATTTCCATTAAATCAATGTAAAAAGGTCTTCAAACAATATTATCGTTTATCGCAATAATTTTTTGAGACAATTTATCGCCCAGCAAAATCTGTTATCGTGACAGGCCTACCTACGGATTTTAGCAAAAACTAAATCTTATTTTTGTTTTAAGGACTTTGAAGGACTGATCCATGCCTTCATTACCACTCGTTTGGATTATTGCAATTCTTTATATAGTGGCCTGGATAAATCACAGATTCATCGACTTGAAATGATCCAGAAAGCAGCGGCACGGCTTCTTACAGGAACCAGGAAGCATGACCATATAAGGCCTGTACTGCTCAATTTGCACTGGCTGCCTGTTAAGTATGGCATAGATTTTAAGATTCTTTTATTAACTTATAAAGTTTTAAATGGGTTAGCTCCCTCTTATCTTCAGGACCTTTTAAAATTTCAGTCTGTGTTCAGAACCCTCAGATCAAACAATCAGCTGTTACTTTCAGTCCCTCGGACCCGACTAAGGAGAGGAGATCGGGCTTTTTCTGTTTTTGCTCCTAATCTATGGAACAATTTGCCTTTTCAGATTAGATCTGCTAGCACCCTGGATCATTTTAAATCGCTTCTCAAAACTCATTTTTATTCATTGGCTTTTAATTGAAACAATTTTTGATATCCTGTTTTATCTATTTGTGCAACTGTCGTTCCTGTACAGCACTTTGGTGCAGTTCTATACCTGTTTTTAAAGTGCTATATAAATAAATTTGACATTGACATAAACCATCAGAGTTTGGGACTGAAATAAACAGAACCAGAACCACTGACCTCCATCTGGGTCACTAACTGGACCAGAACTTGATGATTCTGTACAGCTGAGGTTCTGGTACTGTGGCGCACAAGCCATTTTCATGGAATAGTTGTAGTAAATTAATACTGTTGGGTTTTATTGTGTGTTGTATTTACGAGTTGTGTCGCAGTTCGACGTGGTTGCGGAGGGGGGTTAATATCCCTCCGCCGTTGCCAGGAGACGGCGGCTGGAACGGTTGGGGTGTGCTGTGCCTCTTGTTTTTCGAACGGCTGTGTAGCGACACGCTAACAGTTACTTTGTACAGAATATTAAATTAAAATGTTGCGGAATCAATCATAAAAGCTCCTTTGATTGTATCACCGCTACAGTACCAATAACAGAAAAACCCTGATTCTGCTCAGTCCAGTCAGCAGCAGAACCAGCTGGCTGGTCCACAGAACCGGTCTGCCCTCTACCTATCGGATCAGAACCAACTGGAACAGAACCAGTCTGGACCTGGTTGGTTCTCTTTCTCAGTGGTTCTGGTTCTGTTGTCTCTGCAGGAGTCCATTTGGCTGCAGAACCTTTTCACCTTTATCCACCGACACCTGAGAACAACTGGAGGCCCCGCCCACTCTGATGGAGGCCCCGCCCCCTCTGCTGCTGCTAGCCAATCAGGTTAGTGGTTCTGGTTCTGACCCGGTTCCTGATCATCAGGTCCAGGTGTCTCTCCTGTCCTCCATGGTGGAACCAGAACCTGGTTCTGGTTCTGGAGAAACAGTGAAGTTGGATCCGCCTTCTTTAAGTCAAATGTTTCTGCTGCTTTAGTTTAAAGATATTTATGAAAGGTTAAAGGTCATTTTGTTTTAAACAGTGGCTGGGGGGGTTGACCTATTGACCTTTAACCTTTCATTAATATCTATCTGACTAGAATAAAGAGAATTTCTCTGCTCCACCTGGTGCAGGAGTCTGTTTCCATGGTAATGTGTGTGTTGCTGCAGGTGCATCATGTGACCAAGGTGTGTGTGAGCTGAGTGTGTGTGTCGTGGAGAAGATCCAGGAGAGGAGCAGCCTGAGGAGCAGCCGACCCGTCAGCTACAGGTGGGTCCAGAACCAGAACCAGTAGAACCTCCAGAACCATTAGGACCTGATCTATACAGACCTACAGGTGATAGTTAAGCCCCGCCCCCTGACAGGTCTCTCTCTCTCTCTCTCCAGGCCTCTATGCGTCTCAGAGCTGCTCACCCAGCAGCACCTGGCCTGCGTCAGCAACCTGTCCTGGAGCACCAATCAGCATCGAGCCTGGGCCAGGGAGGCGGAGCTCAGCCTGCCGGGTCAGAGGTCGCTGGCCAGGGTCAACTTGCTGCTGATTGGCTGGCTGAGAGCAGGGCGGGGCGGAGAGTGGAGGCTGGAAGATGGCAGCGGCAGCGTCAGGTGTGAGGTGAGGAGCAGGGGGCGGGGCTTAGCACAGGTGGGCGTGTCCAGGTGGCAGATTAAAGGCAGAGTCGTACTCAGGTGTTCTGAGCGCGCTCAGTTGGGATTAAATAGTCCAGCTGATTGGCTCCATTTCTCCTGACTAAAGACTTCATTTCCCACAATCCTCATGGAGGCTAGCTAGCTGGAGGAGCTAATGGCGCCTCCTTCAGGGTAGCAGCTCTTAGTGCAGGACCGGTTGTCCTGGCAACCAGGTTTTCTGGTTCTCCACCTCATCAGCTCCGTGTCGCACGCTAACAGGTGCATGTGAACGTTTCCTCTGAGCCGGTTACCGAGCAACACCGAGACTACCGCCATGACAACGGGACTCAGAGGCATCGGTTGTTAGAACCACAGGAGCCACTGGAGATGGACGGGCCAAAAGTTCAGCATTAGCCAAGACCTTTTGGGCATCATCGAATGCCTGCAGCCTCTCGGGGGTCCACACTATCTGCTGGTCCCCTTTGTGCCTCTAAGTCCTTCATGCAAGGGGTGCATGAGGTGAGCTGCCCCTGGGAAGAAACGGTTATAAAAGTTTACCATCACCAAAAACTCCTGCAGGGGCTTCACTGAGGGACGGCGGGGAAAAGCAGAAACTGCTTCAACCTTTGCAGGTAGGGGAACCGGCCCTTGAGAAGACACTTTGTGTGCCAGCAACTCAACAGCAGGCAGATCAAACTGGCATTTAGCTGCGTTCACCATCAGGCCATGTTCACTGAGTCTAACAAACAGCTGATGAAGGTGCACCATGTGTTCTTCCGCAGAAGAACTAGCCACCAATATGTCGTCCAAATAGACGAAGCTGGAAAGTCTGCACTTTCCAGCCCTTTATAAATGCCCTTTAAGACCAAAGGGTGTGATAACTGCGGTTTTGGGTACATCCAAGTGATGCACTGGAACCTGGTGGTAACCTCGCACCAAATCTACCTTAGAGAAAACGGTTGCTCCAACCAGGCGAGCAGAAAAGTCCAGAATGTGAGGAATTGACCAGCTGCTCTGCGTCTGACAGTTGGTAGAGCAGAAGCAGATTCTCCTTGAGCTGTATTTGTTAGCGCTTGGTGGGTTCCTCAGCAGAACCATCACACGGTTGGTGGAAACACAGTCCAACACAGTACATGGAAGTACTTGGTCTCCTCTGTTGTTATCCCACAGAGATCCAACTGGGCTCCCACATGGTGGAACTGTGGTTCTGGATGGTGGAACCATGGTTCTGGATGGTGGAACCGTGGTTCTGGATGGTGCTGCCAGAACTCTGGAAGTTTGATAATGGCAGCAAAAACAGAAGCGGCAGTTGAAGTAATGGCTGCCTGGCAAGAACCTGGGTCTGAAACCACTGCTGGAGAAGCAGCGGGAGCCTCTGGTGAGTTCTGGTTAAAAACACGTTTGGGGGCGCTAGTGCGCAGATAAGATGTAGATGTGTTTGTTTGCGCTCTCCACCACAACTTTAAATAAATTCCTAAATACCACGATAAACGCACCGAGGAGTTGATCCTGCACCCCTGACTAGTCATGTTGCCTTCAAAGAAAGCCACAAATCCCGGGAAAAACAAGATTATGGACGGATACATCGGAGGTGCTCATGCTAACGAGGCTAATGTTAGCAGTGGCCTTCCCAGCGGAGCCATGAGCGAACACAGGGACTGGCATATCTCCAGATGTCAGCGTCAATTCTTGAGAAATTAGATGAGCACTTTGACGCCCTTCAAGCCAAGTTCCAATCTGTCTTAGCTGCACAGAGTGACTTTCAGAACCGCATGGGCGACCAAGAATGAGCAATCAGAGCACATGAGGAGCACCTGGAGGAACTGGAAACAAAATGTGCAGAGCTCACAAAGCTCATAACCCAGCAGCAAGCTAAGGTTCTGGACTTGGAGGCTCGCTCCCAAAGACAAAACATCAAAATTGTTGGCATAAAAGAAAACTCAGAAGAAGGGAGACCAACTGAGTTTGTCACTAAGCTCCTCCCTGCACTACTGGACAGACAACATTTCCTGCATCCACTGAAGGTTGAGCGCACACTGGTCTCTGTGGCCCAAGCCGGCAGCGGGTGAGAAACCGCGTACCATCATACCCCGAATACAGATGAAAGAGGAAATCCTACGCCTTGGAATATGAGGGGAGCAAAGTTTTGATTTTTCCAGACTACACCAGTGAAGTAATGGGTCTCCGCCGCGCCTTCCGGAACGTGATGCAAGCCTTGAGAGAGGATGGAATCAGGTTGCAGCTGCGCTACCCGGCCCGGCTGCAGGCGCAGTGGCAGGATGGCAATCCCCCTGAGGCATTCAATGACCCGGGCCAGGCAGAGGCGGCTCACCTGCAGAAGAAGGGAAGTACGACTGAAAAAGAATAATGAGCCATGTGGCATTTTCTTTTTACTCCCTGCTGTCCCAAGGTGAGCTAATTCCCTGTTGGCCATCTGCGTCATGCAGTGGTTTATCTGACCAACTATACTCTTAATAATGTACAGATGTCCTGAATGCATATTGAACGATCTGGTCCGCTCTCTCAGAAAATGCATTTTAAGATTATCTGGTAGAGTTAAGTTTGTCAGTTTAACGATGGTTGTGGTGGAAGATGCTGTGACTTGACTGAGTTCGGTCCGCTATCTGTCCGGCAGCTCCTGCGTCGTTTAAAGGGGGAAGATGTGCGTCGTGTTCTGTAGGCGCAAGGATGTGGGGTGGGTGGTTAAGGGTGTGTATTTGTGTGTTTCGTTTTACCCGGATGCACAAGTGTTGTTTGTATCATACAGCATCAAAACTGATAGTTCTGATAATATACTCGTTTAATGACTGATGTTCGCAGTTATAGGCGAACAGAGGGGAGAAATCTGCAACTGATGTCATGGAATGTAAAAGGTCTTGGTAGTAAAGAGGGAGAAGGTTTTTAAACATCTGAAGACCTTGGCAGCGGATATTGTTTTTCTACAAAAAACCTTCAAAAAAAGAAGCATAATACAGAGTAAAGTGTAGCTGGGTGTCTGAACTATACCAGTCACCATTCACCTCACATGCTTGTGGTGTGGCCATACTATGGAGAAAGAATATTATGGAAGTAAATATGTGCCATCAGGATTTGAATAAAAAATGCCTCTGAAATTTGAACGTAAAAAAATTCGGTGTCATTATTTGTACGTGAAAAAAAATTCAGTGATAAAAAATTTGCTGTTAAAAATTCAACGTCTAAAAATTCGCTGTTAAAAATTCAGCGTCTAAAAATTCGCTGTTAAAAATGGCAAGGTTACTTCAGGTCACAGACATGCGCAATGGACATCAGATTTCAACACCCAGCCAATCACAAGACGCCACGTCATGTAAAGGAAATACCAGCATCACCGAGGCTGGCGACTATGGAGGCGAACGCTAACCCAACGGTGAGTTTAATGCTTTCATATTTCTGTAGTATATTTCATTTTGCGCCTGAAGTTTGATACATTATCTTAAAGCTCGATTTAAAACACCGGTTTGGTTTGGTTTGGTTCGTTGTTAATCTTACAGCATGTAGCGCTGGCATATAACTTCTCGCTACCTCCTAGCATCCAGCCCTCCTAACATCCAGCCCCTCCTAGCATCCAGCCCCTCCTAGCATCCAGCCCTCCTAGCATCCAGCCCCTCCTAGCATCCAGCCCCTCCTAGCATCCAGCCCCTCCTAGCATCCAGCCCCTCCTAGCATCCAGCCCTCCTAGCATCCAGCCCCTCCTAGCATCCAGCCCTTGTCTTAGGGTTAGACAAGGGCTAACCCTAGTCTTGATTTATTCTCATTGTCTTCCAATCCAAACCAAAACCAAATGAAGTAAAACTGTTGGTGTCGTCTCACCTTCTACCTTTCACAATAAAAGCATACGTTTGGGTGTGAAATATAAACATTGTATCCGCCACAATGTCCACTTTTCAAATTCAGCCCTGGAGGATTTTATTGATTGATCATCTCTGGGCTTTTGTTGTTTTTCGGGGAACATTTTTTTCCATCCTTAAAATGATTGGCATGATGCCTGGAGTACGGGAGCTTTTCCCACCCAGAGCTGATGGTGGTTCAGAGCCACTGAACCGGGGAAGAGTGCTGAAGGTGTATTTATACAGGTGAGCCGATCGACTGGACACTGTTCTGTTGTTGATAATTAACGTAAGTGTAGCTTTATGGATGAACCAGAAAATGTATTTCATATCTTCCCAGTCTCAACAGGTGGGTGACGGAGCACATTGTGACAGTTGTAGATGAGTTTCTGTGTGTGATGAACTAAGGAGTGAAATCCTGTCGCTATCATGAACACAAAAGCTATAAATAGGGTTTATAAATAGCGTTGCCACCCGTCCCGTAAAATACGGAACCGTCCCATATCGAACCGATACGGGATGCGATTTGTTCCGTACATTTATAGTCTATCCAACTATAAATGTTAGACAGACTATATCAACACTACATCAACACTAATTATAACAATATTGACCAAAATAACACTCCCGCCACAACACTTTAAGGCCAGCTAAAGTGTTGTGGTGGGAGCTGAAGGACTCAGAACGTTTCTATCCAGCAAAGCTCTGACTGGAACCACTCCTCCCAGTGTCACATCTTCATAGAACAAGTTCTCATGCTGTTTGGGTCTCTGAGTCTTTTGCAATATTGGTGTATATCCCATTTCTCTCACTTCACATGCACTTTGACATATAGACTCCATGTCATCTTCTACATTTAGAACAGGGGGATCACTTTTAGGCCAAACACTTGCCCCCACCACATGCAGGCCAGTCAGTTTTCCTGAGACTGCACCACCTGTTTATCACTCCGAGGCTTCCTCACCACAGCCCCTGGACACTCTGCTCGGATGTGGTCAGGTGCAAAACAGCTGAAGCACAGGTGGTTGGACCTGCAGTGGTACTGAGTAGTGTGTCCTCCATCGCTGCACACAGCACAAGGTCCAGCAGGCCTCACTTTCGTCGGTTGGGCCCTCTGGGTGGGTACATTGGCTCTACTTTGAAACGTGTGCTTTTGTGGTTGCTGCTCCAGAACATGTTCGAGCAGAGCGATGACCCGGTCCAGGCGGTCCGGCGAGCTTCAGCTGACATCCCAATAGGTGGTGGAACCACAGCAGCTGGAGGCAGTACTTCAGTACTAAGTGTCGCACTTTGCACAGAGGAGGTGACTTCCTGGTGTTGGGAATTCAGAAAACTTGACATTCTGTGTTTGGTTAGTCGCTTGCGATTTCTGCAGTGTTCCACCAGCTTCTCATGAATGTCAGCCACTGTCCAGTCCTTCAGCTGCCTACATTTGAATATGAGCGACAGTTCAGGATGAGGGCAGTTCCGGATAAACATAGCAGCTAAATCACAGGACAGAGAGTCAAAGACCTTGTTTTGTCTCTTTAAAGAGTCCTCTGTCACATCCAAGGCTTTGTTGAGTCTCAGCCAATAGTCAAAGGGATGTTCATTAGGGTGGGGCACAGTAGCATAAAAGTCCGCTAAGGGCGACTTCCGGCCGGAACACCGTAAAGATGGCTGCTCACTAGAGAGTCTCCCCAGACAACAGGAGAAATTGCAAATTTACTCCCATTCATCTGAGTAATATTACTTTGCCAAAGACAATTAGAGGGGGTAAGACGACAACAAAGCCCAAACGATAATATAATTAAAAGAGAGAGGACGAAAAATTTTACGAACACGTACGGCTAACGAACGATAGCCTGAAGCTAATGAGACGGAATGACTAGCCTGGAAATTTTATTGGAGGAGCTGAGAGGGTTCTGCCAGGAAACCAAGGAACAACTCTCGACTATTAAGGAGGAACTACGAAAAGCGAACGCAAGGATAAGTGAAGTAGAGGAGAGGTTGGAGAAGACGGAGGAGCGAACCCAAAACACGGAGGAAATGGTAGCAGAGCTGCTAAAGCTACACGAGAGTCTGGAAGATAAGCTGGTGGACCTGGAGAGCCGCTCCAGGAGGGAAAACGTCAGGATCTATGGTGTCCCAGAGGCGGCTGAAAAAGACTGTGAATCCGTGGCTGTTTTTGTGGAAACTTTACTTAAAGAGGGGCTCGGTCTGGAAGACAGTGGGCCGGACATGCAGATTGAACGGGCACACCGGGCGCTGGGCCCGCAGCCACCAGAGGGCGCGCCGCCACGGTCCATCGTGGTGAAATTTCTGAGTTTCAAATATAAAGAGCTGTTGCTTCGGAAGGCTTGGCAGCGAAAAGGATTTGTCTGGCGTGAAAAACGAATAAATCTGGATCATGATTACCCACCAGCTATCCTCAGAAAGCGCAGAGAGTACACCGAGGTTCGAGGGTCCTGAAAGAGAACGGGATTCCGTTTCATACGCTCTTCCCGGCGAGGCTGCGAGTGAAACATAAAGAAGGAACCAGAACCTATGACACCATCGAAGAAACCACCGAGGACCTGGCTAAAAAGGGCTACAAAGTTAAAGTCATCAGTTCTCCAGCTTCTCTGAAGGAGCAGATCGAGCGGCTGTCCTGGAGCAGAACGGATGGGAGAAAACAGAAAGGCTCCTCCGGTTCTGCACGAGGAGAAAACTACAAAGAGAGGCTCCGGGCCTTCAGAAGAACATCTCCACCTTCGACCTGAGAACTGAAGGATCCATCTTTTCTCATCCTTGGATTTTCCTCTCGGAGATAAGTGTACAGAGGGCTGAGTTAAGGAGGATGGATCCAAAAAGGATTAACCACTTACTATACATTTACCCAGAAGGGGGTGTTTCAGAGTTTTGAGGAACTTCAGAGATCTAATGGGTTGGAGAAGGACGATTTCTTTAGATATCTACAGATTAGGGCCTATTTCAATCAAAATATAGGTGACAATTGGGACCCAGCTACACCAGGGCTTCTTAGAGTGTTTCTGTCCCTGTTGAAGTCAGGTTCATGCAAGAAACTTGTTTCCATTCTGTACAATGGTATTCTATCGTCTAAACAAGGTGACACAAACTACATAAGAAACAAGAGGGTAAAAGAAGGTAATTTATCTATCTCAACAGAAGTCTGGGAACAGATTAACAAGTTACACTGGACGACCTCGAGCTCCAATACATGGAGGTTGTTCAGTTGGAAAAACTCTTTGTTATTTTGTAACTCCAGTTCAGAAAAAGCATCGGGGAAGCGGCGACTCGTGTTGGAGACTCTGTGGAACAAATGCAGCAAATCACCACCACATCTTTGGGGTTGTCCGGTGATCGAAGTTTTTTGGGAACAAATATATTCCCACCTAAATAATATCTTCCCTGAAAAAATCCCATATAAATGTGAAGCTCTATACTTGGGAGACATTTTATTTGACAACTGGACTCTGGCAGATAAAAAACTGCTGTTGGTGCTTCTGGCAGCAAGCAAAACGACAATCACCAGAAAATGGTTAAAGCCTGAAGCACCTACAGTTGAAGACTGGGTCAACATTGTACAGGACATTTACATTGTGGAGAAACTGTCTTTTTCTGTTCAAGGCCGAAGGGAATCATTTTTCAGGATCTGGTCTAAATGGACTAACTATGTAAAATCTGTAATTCCTGTGGACTAAAGATGTCTGTCACATGCAGTAATGTGCTGTGCATCATGCCCTGGTTCAGGACTATGGCATACTTATATTGTGTCAGATTGTGTCTCTCCCCCAACCCAACATGAGAAAACCCCGACCAGACCCACTCAACCCCTCCACTCACACTTCTGTTATTGATGTTCTGTTATTATACAAAAAAAACTCAAAAAACCTGGATTGGCTTATGTTATTCATTTTCATATCCCCACTGTGAGGGAAGTTGGATTGTACAAGTAATTTTATCCTGCCTTTCCAAATAAAAAATTAAAATATTTTAAAAAATTAAAAAAAAAAGTCCGCTAAGGGCAAACTAGAGGACACAGTATCACTGAAGTGCTGCTTCAGTATTTCAAAAATGGGCTCAGGTCCTGTAGTCACATTTAAAACTGGCTTACTGCGTATGCCAACTTTAACTACTTCATGTGCCCTCCCCACCAGCTTAGACATCACCTCATCAGCCTGTTCAGCCACGGGAGTGCCTTTCTTTTTCATGTAAGATAACATCATAACCTCCCACTCTTGGACTGAACATGAATCATGATCCCCTTTAAAACTCACAGGTTCTTTCACATCAGGGCGAACAATGACATTTAACATGGCAGACTCGTTAGCTTTAGCTCCAACCACCCCTGGACCTATTGTATTACTTAAACAGGTCTCAATGCTTGATGCAATACTTTCACCTATAGAAACTCCAATTCGTGAAGCTATGTCATTCAAAAGTCTTCCATCAACATCACAATGTGGAGCATTTACAGCACAGGTGTCAAACTCCAGTCCTCAAGGGCCGGTGTCCTGCAACTTTTAGAGGTGCCTCTGCTGCTCCACCTGAATAGAATAATTGGGTGATTAGCAAGGCTCTGGAGATCTGATCTACACAAGGAGGAGGTAATTAAGCCATTTCATTCCAGTGTTTTGTACCTGTGGCACATTTAAAAACTGCAGGACAGTGGCCCTTGAGGACTGGAGTTTGACACCCCTGATCTACAGTGTCGTTAACTCTTTCATCCAAATAAGCAAAGTTTGGTTTTGGAGTAGATGCTTCTGGGGTGTTAAAAATCAAACCCCTGCCTGTAGCAACTGCAGGCAGAGGAGTCAACATACTAAACCCCAAAACCCACCAAAATAATTGCTTGCCAGCCCTTAATGATCAAAAGCAAAAATAAAAAAATAAATACAACTTTCTTTTTCAAGCACTTACAAATTAAACACAGTGGCAAAAGTGCACCTTCAACAGATCAACAAGTAAAACCCGAGTAACATAAAACTAACATTGAAAGTAGCTTTGTTTCAAAGTGTCCTTCCTTCAGAGAGAAGGAAAGAAAAATAAAATCCGGTAATAACCAGAGCGCAGCAACATGTTGGCTATGCACGACACACAAAACTGTGTGTATACAGATCATGTATGTGTGTGAGAGGAACAGTCCAGGGATGGGGGGGAACAGTCCTGATACTTTGTGTCAGGAGGCGTTCAGGAGCGCGACAGCTGTGGGGAAGAAGCTGTTCCGCTGCCTGGTGGTTCTGGTCCGTAGGATTCTATAATGCCTCCCAGAGGGCAGGAGAGAGAAGAGTGTGTGTGCAGGGTCAGTCAAGTCCTTGGTGATTTTCCCATCCCTTTTCAGACACCGCTTCCTGTAGATGTCATTGATGGCAGGGAGCGATGCCCCGGCGATGTGCTGGGCAGTTTTCACCACCCTTTGCATCGCCTTCCGGTCGGAGACTGTACCAAACAGTACAGTTCCCGTACTGTTTGGTACAGTACGGGAACTGTACCAAACTGTACAGTTGTTGAGGATGCTCTCAATGGTGCAGCGGTAAAAGTTGGTGAGGATCTCTGAGGACAGGTGGTTCTTCCTCAAGGTCCTCATGAAGAAGAGGCGCTGGTGCGCCTTCTTGATGAGTTTGGAGCAGTTGGTCGTCCAGGTCAGGTCCTCGGAGATGTGGACTCCCAGGAACTTAAAGCTGCTCACACGCTCCACCGCTGTTCCCTTAATGTGGATGGGTGGGTGTAGGTCAGCGTTCCTCCTGAAGTCCACGATGAGCTCCTTGGTCTTCTCGGTGTTCAGCTGCAGGTAGTTCTTGTCGCAACACTCAGCCAGACGGTCCACCTCCTCCCTGTAGGCGGCCTCATCGTTGTCTCTGATGAGGCCGATCACCGTGATGTCATCAGCAAACTTGATGATGGCGTTAGAGCCATGGACAGGTCTGCAATCGTGGGTGAAGAGGGAGTAGAGGAAGGGACTCATCACACAGCCTTGTGGCACTCCGGTGTTTATGATGATGGTGGATGAGAAGTGATTGTCCAGCCGGACGTGTTGGGGTCTACTGGTCAGGAAGTCGAGCAACCAGTTGCACATGAGTGAACTGATGCCGAGGTCCATGAGTTTGGCAATGAGTTGTGATGGAATGACAGTGTTAAATGCTGAACTAAAGTCTAAGAACAGCATTCTGGCATAAGTGTTCTAGTTGTCTAGGTGAGAAAGGACAGAGTGCAGCGCTATGGAGACTGCATCCTCTGTACTCCTATTCTGCCTGTATGCAAATTGGTGGGGATCCAGTGTGGGGGGTAGACAGGATCTGAGGTGTGCTGGGACCAGCCGCTCCAAGCACTTGGTGATGATGGGAGTGAGGGCTACCGGACGATAGTCATTGAGTCTGGTCGGGTTGAAATTCTTAGGAATTGGGACGATGGGGGTAGACTTGAAGCAGGTCGGTACCACGGCGCGGGCCAGGGACAGGTTGAAAATGTCCGTCAGCACTCCTGCCAGCTCCTCAGAGCACGCTCTGAGGACACGACCAGGTATGCCATCAGGACCCGCAGCCTTGTTGGATTTAATCCTGCTCAGAGCCGCTCCTACATCAGTGGAGAGGAGAGTCAGTGGCTGTTGATCTGAAGTGATGACTGTCTTAATTGCAGTTGTAGTGTTCCCTCTCTCAAAACGAGCATAGAAGTTGTTAAGCTCGTTGAGGAAGGAGACATCAGAGGAGACGGTGGAGGTGTTGGAGTTCTTGTAATCTGTGAGAATCTGAAGGCCTTGCCACATGCGCTGGGGGTTGGAGTTGGAAAAGTGATCCTCCACCTTTCTTTTTTAGTGGTGTTTGGCCTTCTTGATTCCCCTCTTCAGCTCAGCCCTGGCTGCACTGTAGGTCTGTGCATCCCCTGACCTGAAGGCAATGTTACGGGCCTTCAGCAGGAGACGAACATCTCGGTTCATCCAGGGTTTCTGGTTGGGATACATGGTGATGCGTTTGTGGATGGTGACACAGTCTATGGTGGTGGAGATGTGGTCCAGTACAGATGAGGCGTACTGATCCAAGTCTGTGTGGTGGAAAGTATTCCTGAACTGGTCCTGGAGCACAGCGTCTGAGCCCTCTGGCCACACCTTTACTGTCCTCACGTGGGTTTCACACGTTGGATGAGTGGTGAGTACCGCAGTGTGAGGAACAGGGAAAGATGGTCTGATTGTCCGATGTGAGGGAGGGGTGTCGCCTTGTAAGCTCCAGCCAGATTGGAGTAGACATGGTCCAGGGTCTTGTCTCCTCTGGTGTGGCAGGAGACGTGTTGGTGGAATCTGGGGAGGACTGCCTTGGAGTGGTTGAAGTCACCCGCAACAATAAAAGTAGCCTCGGGTATTTAGTTTGGTGTTTGCTAATGGCCGCATAGAGTTCTTTCATGGCTAGCTTGGCATTAGCATCCGGGGGGGTGTACACAGCAGTGAGGATAATCGAAGTGAATTCCCTTGGAAGGTAATAAGGTCTGCATTTGATCATTAAAAACTCCACATTCTGTGAGCAGTGACTCTCGGTAATAGCAGAGTCTGTGCACCAAGCGTTGTTAATATAAATGCACAAACCTCTGCCTCTGGTCTTACCGGAGTCATCTGCTATCCTGTCGGCTCAGTGTGTATGGCGTCCAGTTAACTGGATAGCATTGTCTGGGCAGCTGTTGTTTAGCCATGTTTCGGTGAAAACCATGACATTTGAGTCAATAATCCGTCTGTCACTAGTGATAGAGAGACGTAACTCGTCCATTTTATTGGCCAAAGAACGGACATTGGCGAGGAAAATGCTGGGTAAAAGGAGCCGGTGTGGTGTTAGCTTTAGCCTAGCTCGCACCCCTCCACGCTTACCGCGCCTTTGTTTGCGTTCTCGTCTCCACCTATGTGCACTTCCGCCCGGTCGGAAGATCTCGGGGATAAGTCTGAGATCGGCGATAAAAGTGTCAGGATTGTAACTCCAAAGGTCCAAAAGCATTTCATGTTAGCATCAAGCTAACAGAACATTTTACCGGAGCGTTAAACCCAGTGAATCTATATCATCTCTCATGAGACCAGATCTCTGTGTTCATTATATTTAACACTGCCAACCTCCAGCAGGGGGCGCTGTTTCACCCATTACAAAAAGGAGAAATTATGGGTGGGTTGCCTAGCTAAAAGCATAAGAGGCTAGCTAGAATCTGCTTGTGTTGCACAATAGTGGAACACAAGTAATGCCAAACTTGGCAGTAATGACAAGTGAAAATCTATACAGCATTATCTATGTTAAACTTGCTGTATGTTTTATTTTGAAATGTTATTTTATTAATTCATTGTTCAGAGGTCATTTATGCACCAGACCCAGAGCTGCAGCCCAGGGGCGGTTCTAGACGGGGGCCAAGAGGGCAGCCAAAGAAATTATACTAAATAAATGTCTTATGTTTATATTCAGTGCTGATATTTTTAACCTTCACAATTTTACTTTAACAATGAATTAAATTGTCTAGTGCTGCACTTTTAGATGCTGTCTAGAATCACACTGTCCATCTGACAGGGAACCTGGATCTATAAGCGGCTTTTTGGCTCATTTAATATATCAAATGATGAAATATTGCTCTGGTTTTGTTTCATTCTTTTTAAAGTGGATTTACCAGGCTATCCTGGTAAATCCAACTCCTTATTTCTATAAATATTTTGGTAATACTGTTTACAATACCAGATTGTTGACATAACTTTTATACTTTTAAGTTACATTTAGGTACATTTGATTATTAAATCAGGTGTTATGATCAGTTACTCAGCACTTCAGTAGTTTACTCTACACTTGGATTATTAAACATGTTTAAGGTGAACTTCTCTGATTGGAGAACAAGTTTAGGATTCTCTAACTAACCTCTATGATTTATAGCTGTAAGAATCACTTTTTAAAATTCAATAATTTACCATGTACACAGAGGCAGGTTTTTGTGATTAGGGAATTTAGCAGATAAACATGTTTTAACCTCCCGATGTGAACTTTAGATTGTCCTGATGAAGTAACTTTACTGCACCAACATGAGCTGCCTCTGTATTTTATAACAATATTCAAAATGTGCTGCCCACATATTTACCAGGTGGGATATTTGCATGAAGTTTTGGTAGATCAAGGTGTTTATAAAGGTAAACCAGAGTCTGGCAGCCCAACATGTTGAAAGAGCCATTTTGAACCAAAACACAAAAAAATGAAAGGCTTATATCAGGTTGATAATGAAGGCAACACAGGCTTCAAGTGTTGATTTTAGCCTGTTATGAAAATGACTAAGTGTAAACATAATTAACATTCATGATTAAATGTTTATTTTCCTGCAGTGAGTCCTGGAAGGAATGACGCATCATGACTCTGTTGTACGACGGCGCTTTAAATTTCTGCTACAATATTAATGTTTTATGTTTTGTTGCATTGATAAAATTAAATAAATTTGATTTTCTTTTAATGTCATTTTTATTATAAAGGTCAACAGGGAAAGTTGTTGTCTTTGTTTTCCTTTTGAACTGGGAAAATCTGCTCCCAATGAATTTTGCATAACGACAATCGATCTTTGGAAATAATCATGTTAAATATGTGATTGAAAAACAACAAAACAGAATGTGATTAACGTGCCGCTTATGGAGTTAATAAAACGCAACCTGCAGGTATAAAATAAAACAGTTGGCTTTTGAAAAGGTAAAGTATATAAAATTTAATTAATACAGTTTAGTTTGATTTCTGTGCAAACATAAAACATTTTCTTCTCTTTTGACACACAGGCATCATCTGACCTGAGCAACAAAACTTAATAATATTGCTAAATATATACTGACAAAAATCACTAATCAATTAATAAAACAAGCATTTGTTACTAAATGCATGTTCCTACAGCAGGATTCAGTTCTTATGAGTTTAATGTGACTTTTGTTGATAGACATCAGTGAACGGCTCCAACGTTGGGCTTTAAGATGAAACAAGCATCAAACTACCAACCTTCCCTGGAAATGTTTTTCCACATCATCAGATTTTACAGACTATAAGTTACTACTTTGTCTCAACACTTTAAACCAGGAGGCTTTCAGCTCAGTGCGACTTTTATATGTAGGTTTCCAGTTTTTTCAAAACATTAATAAGCTGCTCTCTATAGTCTGGAAAGTACCGTACTCTTTCTGTAATTTGACAGACATTCTGTTAATCCTTCCGCTTTATCAATGGATGCAAACGTTTCGGTCCAATAACTGCAGAATCTCCTCGGATATTTTCCTCTTTTCCTCTTTGCTCTCCGTGATCCATCACACCGTCGGTTTGTTTCCTACCTGCTTCGCTTCCCATCCAGATGGAAGAAACGTCTCAGGCTATGATGCAAATCTTCGTTGGCAGAAATGTTGAAATGTAATATTTATTAATATTTATTAATATTTATTCTACACATTTTTATAGGATTGGAAAACATTAACAATGATTGTCATGTTTGTCCTACAGAAACCATATTAAAATAAAAAATATTTTCTGTTTATTAATATATTTCCCATCCTCATCTTTTTCCATTTTCAAACGTTTCTGAAAAAGCTCCAGAGCCACTAGGGCGGCGCTAAAGAGCTTCATCCTGTTTTGTTTGCCTGAGCTTCATTTTCTGATATCTGTACATCAAATCTGCGTCAGTAAGAGGATAAAGCATTTGATATGGTGCAAAATAAAACAGAATAGAAATAATAAACTAAAGCCAGCGTCCTGCGCGATTATGAGATGTAAACTGCAGAGATGAAGCCGAGGCTCCAGCAGAGATTGATCCCTGATCTCAATGCATCGACTATAAAAACTATAAACTGAGGTTTATCTCTCAATTCTGCCAGTAAGATGCTCTGCAGTGACGACGCCTGCAGTCTGGATGATTTAAAAATGAGAATTAATTTCTACATAAACAAAACAAGCAGCGAGAGGATCCAGCAATCCCTGAATGTAACTTAGTTACTTTCCTAATCAAGTAATCAGTAACTAAGTTACTTTTTCAAAGTTACTTTGTCTTACTGTTTGTTGGAGCCTGAACCCTTTGTTAGCATGCTAACATGCTAACACCAGCTGTACTGGAGCTGCTGGTTCCTCCCAGTCAGACCAGTAGCTGCTCTCCAGGTTGATACTGGGATAAACTCTGTAACAGAAGGTTTTAATGTTATGAAACGTTATTAATAACTTTAATAAAGGTATTAAAGTTATTAGCAGAGGCTGCAGCTGCTGGTTTCTTGGTAAATCATAATTTTTGATTATTTTAATTTTCTCTAACACATAAATCTGAACTAAAACAGATTAAATCAGATTATTTTGTATGGTGGTGTTCTGTCATCTGGATTATCATCTGGTTCTGTTTAATCTCTGAATAATCTCAAGTTCTGGTCCAGAACCTCTTCATCAGAACCAGCAGAACCTTCAACCCGACTGACGGTCAGAGGTTCTGGTTCCTTCAGCTGACCTCTGACCCTGATGGACTCCACTCTGCCTCACCTGTCTGACCTCTGACCTCTGTCTCTCCAGCTGACCTCTCCGTCCTCCCGGTGGATGAACCGTCTCGTCTTCCTGCCTCACTGGAACTACATCCCCCATGATGCCTCTGGGCGGGACCAGGACAGAGGACACCTGGAGCTGATTGGCTCTCCTGACCTGCTGGGACCCAAAGCTGATCTGGGATTGGTTGCTGGACCGGGAGGGGCGGGTCATGATGGAGGGGCGGGGCCTGACGTGGGGGCGGGGCCTGACGTGGGGGCGGGGCCTGATGGAGCGCTGAGCGTCAGAGAGGCTGCAGGTGTTCTGAGGTCCAGGTGGGTCACCTGACTAATTGGACCAGAACCAGATAAAAATAACAAAATGTAAAATAAAAATCAATCAACTAATAAAATTTATAAATAACAATAATTGATTAATGAACTTTATCTTAGGCTTCAGATGGTTGTTAGAAAACATAATAGAAACAATTTTTATTAAATTATGTTTAATTCACATTAAACATGAATAAATTTATAATTAATGATTTATTAATAACCTCAGCTGCTGAAAACTGATCAGATTCCCCTCATAAAATATCAGATCAATTATTCATGGATGATTTAAAAATAACAGTTGCAGCAACAATTATCTGGATATTGATCGTTGATCAGTTCAGCTCATTTATTTCTGAACAAACTGATTCTTTAATGTTGTTTATTTCCGTCAGAATTATTGATAAAATAACTGATCATTTCTTAGAACTTTGATTTAAATGAAAGTTAAATTGATCTGATTCCACAAGATCAAAGAGAAAATAATTTAAAGCAATATTCACTTTATTGATCTTGATTGATGACTAAAACTCACCAAAGTGACCATCGATATTTAAATTATGATATTTAATTACAGATTTAAATTCATTTAAATGTTTTCAGTGTTTAGAAGAATCAACATTAATTTCTGCATCACGACTCGTTTATTGATCATCACACCTGATCAGTGATTCACCTGCTGATCCATTTAGTCGCAGGCTGCCACCTGCTGGGGTTTCAGGTATTACTCCTGATCTGATCATATTTAAATGATTTGATTATTAATGTCTGATTCACATTGATGATGCTGAACAGTTTTATTCCTTCATCCTCTGATTATTGAGTGAAATATCAGGTTATTGGTTATCAGTGATCACATCGATCAATAACTGATCAGAACCCTGAATATTTCCTCTCCTGGTCCAGCAGCACCAGGTGTTATCAGTCTACCTGTTCACCTCCTCTTCATCATCAGCTTCATCACCTGATGGAGGTTTCTGAATCGGTTCTGCTGGTTCTGGTTCTAACCAGCCTCTCTGCCTCTCCCCTCTCTGTCTCAGGGTCAAAGGTCAGCAGGTGTCAGTGTGGGGTCAGGTGGGCTCGGTGCGCCCCCTGTTGGAGGTTTCAGGAAGCTGCTTCTTCTTCTTCTGTCTGGAGGACCAACAGCAGACGGTTCCGGTTCTGGTGAAGGTAGGCGACCCGACCGAGTGGACCGGTACTGGGAGCGGGTTCTGGTGGGGATCAGAACCATCAATACCAGTCAGAACCAGTAGATCTACTGATGATGATCCTCCGTCACTCTGTGACCTTTAACCTCTCAGGTGTTTACCAGAGTTGATGACATCATCAAGACAGGATGTCAGACCACCTGTTGTTGTATGTGTGTATAAATATATATATATATATATATATATATATATATATATATATACCTGCTGATGCTGTGAAGTTTCTAGAAGTTTAGTAAAAGCCTGTTGATGTAAGAACATCAACAGGCCTGATGTTCTTACTGCTGATGAAAGGAGTGTTATAAAATAGCAGTGCTGAGATCAATCAGTGAGGTCATTGATTATGTGAATAAAGGTGTTGAACAGGTGACCTTTAATGTAGGGGTCAAGGCAACTGATGCTGCTGGATGTGTTACAGAGCAACATGTTCAGAAGAAGAACAATCTTTGATCAGAAAGTTAATAAGAGACAAATGGAAACAGAAGCTACTCTGGAGAAAACTTGACGCCTCGCAGGGGAATGGATCAAAGACCAGAACTCTGGTTTAGGCCCAGAGAGACAAGAAACAACTTTGGTTTTTTACTATGTTTATTGATTGTGTTTCATTTATCAATCACATACAGAAACAAAACAGAACAAAACTGTCGACAAGGAAAATGACTGACATTCTGACAAAGATGAACAGATACAGGCTGGAAACAGATTTACTTTCCAGTTTCTGAGAAGCATTTAGTGACAGAATAAATGATTCAGTTATTGTTCTCTAGAAATCTCGTCCATTCGCTCCGTCTCTTTTCGTAAAGGTCCGACTGCAGTCTCAGCAGGAACGTTAACGTTTCCGTTTTGTGGGTTTCTTCCACCAGTTCCTGCCAGTTCTTTAGCGTTGGTGGGTCAGGTTGAAGCCATTCCCAAGTGATCAATGTTTTGGCTGCAGCACTGAAGATTTGTAATAAATATTTGTCACTCATGTTCAGACCCTCAGGAACGGCTCCGAGCAGCAATAACATGTAGGCTGCTGAAGTTTAAGACCCAAAATGAATTCAATCTTCTCCAAAACATCCTTCCAATAAGTCTTGCTCTTTATGCAGAGCCAGAAAATATGGGAGTGATTTGCCTCTGTGTCCCTGCATCCTCTGCATCACCCAGAAGCTTTTGGGTTTCTGTAAAACTGCTGTTCTGAAGAAACATTACAGGTTTTCCCAACTGAGCTCACACCAAGCAGCAGATTCACACATATTGTCCCACTGATCTTGTGATATTTCAGTATTCAACTCTTCCTTTTAGCCTGTCGATTATTCTTAAAAACCAAGAAAAGATCTATTGAAAATACTGCGTGGGTTCCGGTTCAGGTTATGGTTAGAGCGTCTCTTTCGCTTGCATCCAGTAAACCAATATCATCCGTTCCCCTCTGTAGTAATTTACTTTTTCATGTGTCTATTCTTTTGTTATTAGACGTGTCATTTTTATTCAGGATTGTATTAAAGTCACCTGCACAAATTAAAATACCTTGTGACTCTAATGAGATAACTTCTAGCACTTTTCTCAAAAAATGAAGGTGTAATTAGGGGCATGTAGACAGAGAGGAGGGAACCAAGTTCCCTTTGATTTTACCCTGAACCAGTAGATATCTGCCTTCATTATCTCGTATTTGCTTTGTAAGTTCAGAATGTAGAGAATTATTTATTAGCACCGCGATTCCTCTTTCATGAGCTGTTTTGAATGAACTGTAAAAAACATTCCTGAATCCACATTTTTGTAGTTTCTCATTTATTTTATTGGGGATAAATGAGTTTCTTGAAGAAACAGGATCTGAATTCTGCTCCTGTTGAGTCCAGTAACATTCTGATATCACCATTAGTCAGACCTGTGTACTAGTTTGTACATGTCGACAGTTTGATTTAAAGAACATGGCACAAACAGGATGACTTCCATCCTCTTCCCTTTGCCCCAACATCCTACAACCTTTTCTCTGACATTGTAGGAGGAACAGCCCCGCGCTAAATAGGGGCTCCTTCTCTGAAAAGACAGCGTTCCTTCACCTTGGAGCTTACGAGTCATTTTCCCATCATTCCTGATCAGAATAATCTTATTACATGTGAGAGGGGGGGCAGAAAGAAAGAAAGAAAGGGGGAGCTCCTGTTAGGACTAGATACATAATTACTGTGTGGGATTCAGATCCTCTATAATATATTATTATTACTTACATAAGAACTGAGGATCTACATCAGGAAAGCTATTTTATACTTTGCTCTCGCTGAAATTCTCATTTGGAGAGCGAGGTGCCCCTTTATTCCAGTGCGGCCTGGATAGCCGCTGGTTGGTTTGCAGATGGCGGCGTGTCGATCCGGTCTCCTGTCCTCCTCATGTCGGCTGCAGATTCTGAAGCACTCGCGTACAGGTGATCCGTCGTCCCAGTGAATCCTCATCTTAGTTTGGAAACGTATTTTACCCTCTTTGAGAATCTTTTTCATGTTTCTGTATTCTTTAAACTTATTGTTTATCTCGATCAGTAGATCAATTTGCCATCATAGATATCCCACGCTACTTTAAGGATTTACTCTTTTATGTCGTATCTGTGAAAGTTGACGAGTATAGATCTTGAAATTGCTGCATCTGGAGGTTTAGGCCCCAGTGAACGATGCGCTCGTTGAATCTGCAGATCTTGGCTGATGGAGAGCTGCTATTTCAGAAAGTTTTCAATGAACGTCTGCATGGCATTACCTTCAGTTTCTTCTTTAATGCCGTAAATGCGGATGTTATTGCGTCGGGATCTTCCTTCTAAATCAGTAACGTTGTTTGAGGCAGTTAGACAAGAGTCTCTCAGGTCCATATTCACAGTTTCCAGCTCGTTGTTCCGCTTCCGTTAGCCAAGCGTTGTCCTAGACCTACGTGAAGCTGACACCCCATCTACGTCAAAAAATCCAGCAAACAGTCTGATTGCTTAGTGCTCCGTTTGTGCAGGTTTGTGCCGTTAAAATTGTCGTTTGTGCAGCTTTGGTTTCCGAGATATTAAAATGATTTTTTAGGCCATCCAGTGTTCACCATCCCCGCATTTTGCTCCAAAACAAACCAAAGTGGGCTGGTTCGTTAGTGCTCCGTTTGTGCCGTTAAAACAAACGCAGCAAAGTTGTTTTCAATTTGGATTTTGGCTCTTCCAATATCCGGTGTGAGCGGCGCCTAGCTCAAGGTTGATCCGATTCATGAACGCTAATCTCGGCCAGCCGTTCTCTAGGTCTCCCCTTCCTCAAGGTGTCGGAGTTTCACTCAGGGAGAGTCAACAAATTTTACATCCAAACTCTCCTGAGAAACTAATGGAAATAGATTTCTTGCCCAACTGACACAAAATTCATGCTGTCACACGAGACCCACTGTTCTCTAGTGAACTTTTAGTCATACGCAATAGATTCAGTAATTGTAATCTTAAAAAGGATATTTTTTTTTCTTCAATAGCTTCCATGTCAGGCACAACAAATAACTTACATCTAAGTTTTGGATAAACTGTATCACCACTGAACTCGTGGTTCAGTCCAATCAGCATATAAACCTGCTGAGCCCTGGCTCCATCTTTTGTCTGGCTACTCCAAGGCAGGAAAACAGAGTTAATCTTAAGCAGATAAAATTAACTTTAAGTTGATATAAATACATCTGTGAATTAAATGTAGACGATAACAAATGTAACAAATGTATCACAATCAACTAATAAATGTTTTATTAAAACTAAAGTGTTGTTTTGTCTTTATTAAAGAATTAATTATGCATAGAAAGATGTATGTACTACAGAGTGTGGCCGTGGGTTTGGCCATCATAATGAGTGTTACATGTGTTACATGTGTTAATGTAATAAAAATTGGAGTACTCCGTGTCACGAGTCAAGAACAGTTTCACATTGATTTTGAGTCAATAGGGAACATCACTTGTAAGCTATTGAAGAAAAAAAAAAATCATTTTTAAGATTACAATTACTGAATCTATTGAGTATGACTAAAAGTTCACTAGAGAACAGTGTGTCTCATGTAACAGCATGAATTTTGTGTCAGTTGGTCACAAGGCAAGAAATCTATTTCCATGAGTTTCTCAGGAGAGTTTGGATGTAAATTTGTTGACTCTCCCTGAGTGAATCTCCGACACCTTGAGGAAGGGGGAGACCTAGAGAACGGCTGGCCGAAATTAGCGTTCATGAATCGGATCAACCTTGAGTTAGACGCCGCTCACACCGGATATTGGAATAGCCAAAATCCAAATTGAAAACAACTTTGCTGCGTTTGTTTTAACGGCACAAACCTGCACAAACCGAGCATTAACCAATCAGACTGTTTGCTGGATTTTTTGATGTAGACGGGGTGTCAGCTTCACATAGGTTTAGCCTAGCATCTTGGTTCCAGATGTCCGAACTGACCTCCTCCAGTTTCTTGTTCATTTCTTAAAGCTGTTCATGTCTCGCTTGATGTCTCGCCTGGTCTCTTTTTTGATCGAACTCCACGCATCATATGTCATTTTGAAGAAGAACTGAATCTCTTTATCGAGTTTAGTGCAGTTTTCCTTGTCTCTGATCAGGATCGGTTACAGATTTAACCCGCCATCTTGGAATCGCTCCCTTCAGGAGATGCAAAGGCAGTATCGCCTCAGGACAGCAGAGATGTGTGACTGAAATGTGAAATGTGATAGCTGTGTTCACTGTTTGCAAATGATTTATAGCAAAGCAGCAGTCAGAACTGGTCTGGAGACAGAGATGAGAGACGTCCCTCGGCTGGTTCTCCGTCCAATTATATTGCATTTAAAAATTTAACTGTCTCTCTTTCGTTCTTTTATTTAATGTTAATAAAATGTTTGGGTTTAGATTAGACATGGGCAAACTACGGCCCCCGGGCCATAAACGGCCCGTTAGGCTTTTTAATCAGCTGAACTGGTCCAAATTATAGTAAAAACACATGAATGTGTCAAAACCTCATTCATTTCCCTTTGCAATACCATCGTTTCACTGATAGATGGCGCACTAGTCTAGACACATTGATCTTTGTTGGAGTGCAACTTTCCAGCTTCCATTTTCCCCCTTCGTAAAAACGACCGAAGAAAAGAAAAGTGGATGCTGAGTGCCGAGTGTTTAAAAAGGAGAGAAGAACAAAATATTTTTCACTGATGTCCGATCAGCGGCTGCATGTCTGATATGCCAAGAAACGGTTGCAGTTTTCAAAGAGTACAATATCAGCCGTCACTTTGCCACACAGCATGCTAACTACGCTAGCAAGCATGCTAACTATGCTAGCAAGCATGCTAACTACGCTAGCAAGCATGCTAACTATGCTAGCAAGCAGTCAACACCAGAACAGCGGCTGCTGCTCAGAGGTTGGCAGCTAATTTACTGACTCAGCAACAAACTGCGATTCAAGAGTCAAGTTAGCAAAGGCTAGCGAGCCTTTCTCCGAAGGCGAGTTTTTGACAGAATGCATGGTAGAGACAGCAGATCTCTTGTGTCCAGAAAGTAAAGTAAAGTTTGAAACAGTCAGCTTGTCTCTCAGGACAGTGACTCGGCGTGTGGAACTGATTGATGAAGATATAGTCAGCGAGTTAAACAAAAAGACGGAGTCCTTTAATTTATATTCACTAGCGCTGGATGAAAGCAGCGACATGAGTCAGCTCCTAATCTTTATCAGAGGGATAAATGACAGTTTTGAGATAACAGAGGAGCTTTTGAGCATGGAATCACTGAAGGGGAAAACGCGAGGAGAGGACTTATATGAACAGGTGTCTGCTGTCATGGAGAGAATGAAGCTGCCTTGGAGTAAATCTGCCAGTGTCACCAGGATGGATCGCCAAATTTAACCGGAAAAAACGTCGGGTTGCTGAAGAGAGTCCAAGATCAAGTGAAAGAAGAAACTCTGACCAGGATGTTATTTTTCTTCACTGCATCATTCATCAAGAATCTCTGTGTAAGTCTGTATTGCAGCTGAATCATGTTGTGGATCCAGTTGTAAAACTTGTTAACTTCATTCGAGCAAAGAGACTTAATCACCGTCAGTTCATTATGTTCCTAGAGGAAACCGATGCGGATCACCAGGACTTACTTTACCACTCTCTGTCCGCTGGTTACGTTTGGGGAAAGTGTGCCAACGAGTGTGGGAGTCAAAGAGGAGATTGGTTGGTTTTTGGAGCTCATGGGGAAATCTGATGAACTGGCTTTGTGACTTTGCTGTGGACATATTGTCACACATGAATGAGCTGAACGTTAAACTGCAGGGGAAAGATCAGTTTGTGCACAACTTGTTCACAAATGTGAGAGCCTTCAAATCCAAGCTGATTTTATTCTCCAGGCAAATGTCAAACAAATCTTTCTCTCATTTTCCCACACTGGCCATGCAGAGGGCCACACGAAACGTGAAGAAATACTGCAAATCACTGGACGACATAAACACAGAATTCTGCCGTCGGTTCACTGAGTTTGAACAAATTGAAGTGACTTCAGCTGGTGTCCTGTCCCCTGTCACAAGACCCTGAAACAGCATTGAGATTGATCAATTGGAGCTGATGGATCTGCAGTCTGACTCCGTCTCAAAAGAGAAGTTCAGATCTCTTCAACTGAATGACTTTTATGCTTCACATTTCCAAACCTCCGGAGGATGGCGCAGAAGATGCTGGCATTGTTTGGCTCCAGCTACGTGTTGAGCATCATGAACATCAACAAAGCCCGTCACAGATCCGGTTAACTGACCAACACCTCAGATCTGTTCTGAGAATTACAACAAACTAACTCCAGACTTTGATGCACTGGCAAAAAAGGGAGAACAACAACACTGTTCCCACTGAGATGTCAGTTTCTTTACTGTCTGATGAAAAAATAGCAACTTTAGCATTTACACACAGCAGCGATACAGTAGCTTAATTAACATGCTGCACATCACTGTCATTTTAAATAGCCTTTTCTTTCATTGGGTGATAATATTGAAACGATTCTGTTTTAGTTCTGCTGGGGTTACATGTGTTAAAAGTTACATTGTGTTCCTTATTGTTACATGTAGCTTTATGCACTTCCTCTGTCTGACTGCTGACTCCCACTCACACGTGATTGGCCTGTCATGTAGGTGGGGGGCCAGGGGTCAAAGGTCAGGGGAAGCGGCAAGGAGGTTGAACTGTCAGGCAGTGAAGCAGCTTGTTAGGAGCTGCAGCCATAATACTAGCAGCTCTTATTCTCATTTCTAATAAACCTGTTTATTACAGCTGCAGCGTTAGCATCATTATAACATGTTCTGAATGTTGAAAGTGATTCTATTGATCTTTTTCCACTAAATGTTGATTTCTTTCAATTTGCACCTTCAACTGTGTTTTTCATACATTTCAATCCCCAGGTTTAATAAATGACATTATGCCCAGATGCTCCTGACCCCTCTGACAAATTTTAGAAGCCATTTTGGCCCGCAAGTCAAAACGGTTGCTGACCCTGGTTTAGATCCAATAAAGAGGAAAACCTATGAAGAAGTTCAGAAAATGATGAGATGTTCAGATAAAATGATATCAAATGCTTTAAAATGGCAGTAAAAAAAAACAGAAAGTTGAGAAAGAAAAATAAATATTGATGGGCCAGAGAATAATCAGCCAATGATCAGCCAATGATCAGCCAATGATCAGCCAATGATCAGCCAATGATCAGCCAATAATCAGCCAATGATCAGCCAATGATCAGCCAATGATCAGCCAATAATCAGCCAATGATCAGCCAATAATCAGCCAATAACTAAACCTGAAATCATAGAAAACTGGACATAAACATGAAGTTCATGAGGCAAAACTAGAAAATACTGAGGAACAAGGTCCAGTTGACCTGGAACCTGCAGAACCTGCAGACCGGAACCAGCAGGGGGTCCATGGACCTCAGATATGAAACTGTGTTTATGCAGCTAAATATTAGTTTATGATTCTCAGGAAAGATGAATCTTTCAGCATTTCTTGGTTTATTTTTGAGTTTGTAAAGTTTTCAGCACTGCTACTTTTCAACATTATGTTTCTTGTCTTTCTGTAAAATTTTGTTCATATTCAATTACCGTAATTTCCGGACTATAAAGCGCACCTGATTATAAGCCGCACCCAGTACATTACTAAAGGAAAAACCATTTTGTACATACATAAGCCGCACCTGTCTATAAGCCGCATGCGCCTACTTTGAAACATGAGATATTTACAAAGAAAGACGGTACACAGAAAGAGTTTTCACAGTTTTAATTATATACCTTAGCTTTTCTTTCCAAACAGTGCCTGTGACGCGGCAGTAACACAGCAGCAACACGGTAGCATAGCACCAACAGGGCTGGTTAAAAGAACATATCGATAAAAGTCACTGAGAACCGTTTTCTTCTTACTACGTACAGCAGCTCTGTTTCCTTCTTTATCGGCCAGCTCGATTGTTTTCAGCTTGAAAGCTGCGACATCTGCGTTTGTTCTTGCATTTTCCATGATGCTAATTCCATGCTAATTTTACTCATGCACATAGCACGAAGCTACATTGAACGCGCATCTTCTTCGACACATATATTCCACGTGTCTCACTCTTACCTGGGGAGCGCCTCTGGTGGCCGTTAGAAAAAATGCATACATTAGCCGCATCGTTGCATAAGCCGCAGGACTATGTCGGTAATTTTTCCACTTTTTTGCTTTGAAATAAAATTCCTCAATGCATTAAAATACAATTTAAGAATTTTGAGGTTTGCTCACCTTTTTAAACACACTGGTGTTATTATGAACATAACAGAATATATGTGTGTGTCTCTGTGTGTGTGTGTTTGTATCTGTGTGTGTGTGTGTCTCTGTGTGTGTGTGCAGGGCAGCAGGCTGTGGTGGGCCCAGTGTGTGTGTGTTGGTGTCACAGTGTGTGTTACGGCTCTCAGAGTGTGTGTTGTCAGAGGATGGAGAGGAAACGGCGTGCTGTGTGTGACCGACCGCTCAGAGATACACACTGGATACACACCTGGACTCACACACTCTGAGGCTACACACACACAGGAACACACACACCCAGAGGACCTGGAGCCCCTCCCCCTCTCTGCACCTGGCCCCGCCCACTCTGACCAGCTGCTGGACGACCAGGATGAGCCTGAGGAGCTTCCTGTCCAATCAGGAGGGAGAATCAAACGTTCCAGAGTCATCAGCTACCAGGTAGGAGGCCTCTGATTGGCTGTTTTTATCCAGGAGGCTTCTCCTGGATAAAAAGTATTAAAGCAAATGATTATTGGCTGATCATTGGCTGATTAATACTTAATTTTCATATTTCTTTTGGTTCATCTTAGAGCAGCAGATGCTAAATGTAGCGCTAATCTCAGACTCCGACTTCCTGTGAAATCAACATGTTTCCAACACAGCTTCCTGTGTTGATGCGAGGAGCGGCCATATTGGACTGTTAGCAGAGGAGCGGCCATATTGAAGCATGGAGTCGATCTTGTAATTAGTAACTGGGTCAGTTGGAGCTTCTCCCAGTTTCCAACTGGGAAATCTGACTTGTGTTACTGAGGATTTTAAAAATGGGAAGTTAGAATTTCCCAGTTCCAACAAGAACTACAACTTCAGCATCACGTCTGTCTGCACCAGTTGTTTCCACTGTGGGACCCCAGAGGTCAGGGGTCATGAACCCTGACCTCCAGAGACTCCACTGGGTTTAACATTTAAAAATAATAATTTTCTCTGGCAGGTTTAGGATTAGAAAATTATTTTTCTGCCTTTAATTTTCAAGCTGTGATTGTTATTTAATGCTAAATGTTCAGATCTTTATGTTGTCCAGGTCCAATCAGAACCAGTCATGATTATTATCTAGCAGGCCTCTGATTGGCTGCCACTATCTAGCAGGCCTCTGATTGGCTGTCCCATGAACCTGGTAACAACCCATTGCTCCAGTCCCGGTTCTGGTCCTGCAATGAAACAGCTGCAGTGTTTACCTGAGAGCTAAGCTCCGCCCCTCTCCCCTGATAGGGCATGGTGACGGAGGTGGTGAGTGAGGGGGCGGGGCTTTACCTGCTGGACGGGAAGGTGGGGCTTTGCCTGGCCTATCAGCCGCCAGCAAGGAGGAAACTGAGACCCGGAGACCAGGTGGAGGTGAGAGCTGCTGCTGGACACTGATTGGTCCCTAACCTCTGATCTGACCCCTGACCTCTGATCCGACCTCTGGCCATCTGTTCTCCGTCCTCCAGCTGCATCAGGTCCACTTCCTGTTCCGGCCGAACCCGGACTTCCCTCCCAGCATGCTTTGCTGCTGCCTCGGTTCCTCCCTCAGGGTGTCGTCCTTCAGCCGGGTGGGCGGAGCCTCCAAGGAGCCCAGTTGCCCTGGAGACGGAGTGTTGCCACGGTTACTGCTGCAGAGCATCAGAGGAGTGGACCAGTACCTTTGGACCTGCAGGCTGGCCTCTCAGCTGGCCCACAGGTGATGGTTCTGGTCCGGACCGGTCCGACCCGCTTTCACCCTGTATATCGGGTTCTGAAAGTTCTGAAGGTTCTGAAGGTTCCTCTGCTCTAAATAATTATGTTTTCATAACTGATGGTGTTAAAATTAGTCTAAAGTTGAACTGCTGCTGTTGTTTATAAAATATTTCTTCCTATTAATGATGATAAAAATCCTCCATGATCCACAGACATTCGAGGCTTTTAGTCCAGATTCTGTTTATTGGAGTTTTATAGATTACAGCAGCTACAGATCGCCACGGCAACAGAAAAATAAACTGATAAACAATTGAACTTTAAACACTTATATTCTGCTTTTTCTTGCTCTTTGTGTCGGCGCTGCTACACACAGACCAGTAGTCATGGCAACCACAGGTTCGCCAAAACAACATGGCCGACCTGACCCATCAGTCACTTCTGCTCCACTAACCCACAGATATTAGTTTCAAATGTTATTACTGTCAGGTTCTCCTGTAGTTTGTGCTTCTCCAGTTGAAATGATGATGGATCTATGTAGATTTTATCAACTAGATTTCACTCAGAGAACCAAACAGTTTCCTTCATTTAGTCAGGATATAGTTTTTCATTTGGTTCAGAAGAACTTTAAACAAACCCAAAATAATAAAATAAATAAGTATTAATAATCTGTACATAAGTTATCATAGATTTATTTCACTCAAACTGCTAAAGTGTCATAATTTGTGTTTTTCTCTGTTCATTTTGAGTTTCTGTCTCCATGTTGTCCCGTCTTCCTGATTCTTCCCAGGTGTCTCGTTTCCATGGTTACCCTCAGTGTATTTAACCCACCTGGTTTCTTTGTTTCTTGTTGGATCCTCATCGTCTGTCATCACTTGTTGGTTCATTTGTTTCCCCGTTGCTTCCTGTGTTGAGCTTCCACTCAGCAGTGCTGCCGGGTTTTGGACTGTGGACTGTTTGTTTTTTTAACTTTATTTTTATCATTTAGTAGTTTTTCAAGAACACATACAGACATTGAACAGTTAGACCCTCTCTAGCAAAATTTACAGAGCAACTAGTTTGACAGGAAGTAGTTGAGTGAAACTCGACCAAAACAAAAAAAGAAAAGGAAAGAAAAGGTAATTACCTCAGTTATACCTGTATAAATGATTATACCTCAGTTATACAGGTATAATTACCTGTATAACTGATGTAATTACATCAGTTAATTACCTAACATCAGTTATCCAACTGATCTCTGCTAGGTAACATTATCTAGCAGAGGCCTGCTAGATAATAACCATGACTGGTTCTGATCAGAGCCTGATCATTCGTCAGGCTCTGATGAATGATCCATTTCTTCCAGTATCTTTTATATTTATAAGTGGCGAGTCTTAATGAAAAGGTCAGTTTATGCATTGCATGAATTTCCTCAATTATGTTCTTCATTCCAAACATGATGGTGGTTCCACTTTAAGCCACCTGTGAGTTATAGCTTTTTTTGCAGCTGCTAATAATATTAATAGGAGATATCTATCTGTTAATATATCTAATAATATTAATAGGAGATATCTATCTGACTTTTCAGTTCTTGGGGTAAATTACCCAGGAAAACTCAGAAAATCACAACATAAATTTAATATTGATTTCTCTTATCACTTCTGATCAATAGGGTACGATCTTAATACATTCCCAAAAAACATAAAAATGTCCTACAGACTCATGTCCTCAGTTCCTCCAGCATTTTGCCTTTTCAGCATCGTTACAATGTTTGCTTTTACGTGCCAGGAAAATGTTATACTTTTATTGTATTGATGTCTTAGATGAAGATATCTAAAAAAAAAAAATATCACATTTTCCAGGTTATATTGATCTTGAAGTTAAAACATTTTAATTCTTTATTTCTTGTAATCTTCCAGTAACTTGTTAAGCCTTTTTGTGACCACTGTGTAAAAATCTTTTCCATTCTTGCAGGGAGAAAATCTCTATCATCAGCTGGCCATCTTAAAATTTGAGCTCTTCTTTCAATCTTTAGTTGTTTTAAAATTTTATGCCACATGTCCATCGATAGTTTTATCCATAATGGAATGAGGTCAGAATCTGTGTTTTTTAATAATGAAATGATCCGAGACAGGATTATATCTCACTGTAGGTCAGGTCTGTCTGTTTCCATTTAGCTTCACATGTTGGGTCACCAACCAGACTGGAGAGTTATTTTACCTCATTGTCATTAAACCATGTTTCTTCATCTCATCGTGGGTCAAAGGCGTCTGTGACGTCACACTGCAACAACAGGAAATGATAAACTATATAAATGATAATCAACAAACCACAAAGTAATTAAAGTTCTTTAACTTTAAAGTGCAACATTTCAAATGAATATTTACACGTATTTAAATATTTACATGTTTAATTTTCAATATTAATCACTTATTTTATAAATATCTTTAAGTTATTATTTTTCTTCATCTAATCCTCAATAAATTAATAGATGAACTTCTATCATCACCAAATCAGCCAAAATCTCAACAATCAGTTCAATCATAAAAATCACCAATCAATCAACTCCAGATTTCATCAATACAATCAGCTCTTCAGTCCAACATGGCCGCCACCAGGTGTTAACGGGTCGGGTCAGCTGGAGGTCGGGTCGGCTCCAGATCAGTTAGTTTCTGCCCGACCGTCTGCAGATCCACCAGGATCACAGAGACGCTGAACTTCCTGTTTTTATTTCCTGCGTTTTTTACTCTCCATGTAAAACACAGAGAGAGCGTCTTTTCTTTTTCTTGTCCTTTTCTCCTTTTGACTATTTCTTTTCTTTTTTTCTCTTCATTCTGATTTGACTTTACAATTAGAAATCAATACAAAACCCATAAAGAGCATAAAAAACCCAAACAGAACATTTTTATCATCATTTATATAAGTGATGATCATTTAAACATCTGCTGAGGATCAGTCAGTGTGTGTGTGTGTGTGTGTGTGTGTGTGTGTGTGTGTGTGTGTGTGTGTGTGTGTGTGTGTGTATTTACCTTGTTCTGTGTTCAGTATGTTTTTGGGGCCTCCTGCTCCTTGTGGGAACATTTTTTGTGGGAACATTTCTTGGGCCCCATGAGGGGTTAAAACTTTGTGGGTTCAGGTTTGAACTGAGTTTTGTTTTGACTGTAGAAATGAATGGAAATCATTGAAAGTCCCCACAGATGGAGAAACTGAGTTTGTGTCGTCTTATTTCAGTGCTGAATGAACCAAAACACCAAACTGCAGCTGAGCTACATGCTAATGTTGTCCAAGCTAACAGCTGATCTACTTCCTGCTTCCTAGATATTAAATAAATTAAAATGTTTCCTGACCTGTGAAACTCTTGGATCTTTTCTAGTTTTATAATTAATAACAAACATGGCGTCACTCTGTCAGATTCTGTCTCATGTCTCCAACATGTCCCACTAACTGTCCCCTTTCCTCTGTCTCCAGTCTGGTCCCCACCGAGACCCCCCATCCTCCTCTTCATCCTCCTCTTCCTCGCTGCGTCTGTCTTCTGTCCTGGAAACTATCAGAGACGCTGTGGACACAGAGAGGACAGAGAGACATCTACTCTGAGATGTTGGACAGGCCTCACCGCTGTCCTCTGGACCAGGTGAGAAGGACCAGCTAACAGGAAGGTTGACGGACTACTGTCAGTCTCAGACCTTATATGGAAATGGGATCATTGCACTCCGGATGTGAAGGGGGCGCTGTTTCCTGTATTATTCATTGTCTCTTGTTTTTATTTTTTTTTTATTATCTGTGATTTATTTTCACCTTCAGGAAGGATTTTCATTCTCTGCATGTATTTGATCTTCTCTCTATTATTTACTTAGTGCAGCTCACAGTTTAAATTGATTCTGTAGCTTCCTGTGTTCTTCTAGATCTGCTCCTTAGTCGCATCTTTTCGAGCCTCATACTGCCTCTAGTGGTGTGGGGTGGTAATAGGGACGGAGGATATGAGGAAAATCTAATATCCTGATATATTTTGCTATATCACGAAACATGATATAGATCTTATATTCTTAAATGAGCTCCAATGTTATTTTAAACTATAGATCCATTGCAGCAGGACGTCACTCACTCATGATTTAACTAAGATAAAAATATGAAGGTAAAGGGAAGTTGGTCAGTTATCCTTGACTCTGACAAACTTAAATCGATGTGATGTGGAAAAAGATGAGTTTTGGACAGATCATCAGTAAAGCAGGTGTTTAAATTAGCTGTGTTAGCATGGCTAATAGCAGCGGTGGCTAATAGCAGTGGTGGCTAATAGCAGCGGTGGCTAATCAATCACATTGATCACTTATTAATAAAAGCAAAATACGCATCGAGCCTAAAAACTCAAAACTGTAACTGAAGGTTCTGCTCTATGTGGGAAATGTTTGAGCGTTTCTGGTCCTGAATCCTGACACATAAAGTTGGGTTGTTGTCAGTTATATCTGACATCAACATCTTTATTGTTGTTGGATGCAGAATTAGATGCAGACGCTACATCAGTATCATAAAGCCGACATGAGTGAGAAAAAGAAAAAGAGAAGTTTGAGTTATTTTCCATGTTATGTCACTAAATGAATCCTCTCTGCGTCTCCGGGTTTCCGGTTCTACCGGCTGAACGGCAGGTAAAGAAAAGTTTAGGGGAATAAATCTGTGGATCAACCTTTAATAGCTTGATAACATGTTTCACTAATGACCTCATTTTGTTGGACGTCCTTCATATAAAATCCAAACCAAATTATTGATCCAGCTGTTTCTGTTCAGAACTAAACCAGTTCATCTGATTTATCTTCAGTTCACGGCTCTGATCGGTGGAAAATGTTCAGGTTGGGAGAGGGAACTAAAGGTCAAGGTCATTTTACTGCTATAGCACATTTTCAGCAACGAGGCAACACAAAGTGCTTCACAGGAAATAAAAAGAAATACAAACAAAATAACAAACCAAAGGAAAGAGCAAAAGAAGAAAAAGAATCTAATGTTGATGTAAAGTATGTAAAGTCGATGCTCCTGTTCAGGGTTTCTATGTTTCCTCTGATTTCATTTCTGGGTTGGAAGAACAGGAGTCTAAAAATAATCTAACAATGTTGATCCAGAAGTTTCCTCTGGGTTTCTGGTCTCTGCATCTAAATAGTGAATATTCTACAGTTTCTGATAAAATAAACTAGAGTCACTAATCTAATTCCTTTTCTTGGTTGAAAGAGTCACGACTTCCGGTTGGACGGGAAGCGTCTACTCCAAGACGGAGTTGACGCTTTTTCCGAAGCTCCCACCTCAAACATCAATACTCTGTTAAATTTCACTTCCTGTTTGTTAATCCAACAGTAACTATAGAGTTACACTAGAACCACAACCAGTCAGTCTGACGATGAGCAGCAGAATAACAAAAGAACAGCAGGAAGAGGACGAGGGGAACATCATGGCGGTGCTAACGGCTACGCTAGGTGACCACATGATAACAGCTATGCTAGCTGACCTCATGCTAACAGCTATGCTAGCTGACCAGAAGAAATCTACCATTTCTACCCACCAGCAGCGTATTTCATCACTACCATGAACGATGATATACAGGATATTCAAGCGGAGCTAGCGACGATGACCGGAGAGAACAACAGACTGAAAGCTAAGCTAATTGGTTTGGAAAGTAGGAGCTGCCATAACAACGGCAGGTTGGTGGGACTGAAGGATCACACCCAACTACATTTCTCTCAGCTACTTCTGGAGATGTTCAGGGAAGATACTTTGAAACAGGATCTTGCTCACCGGATGCTAACAGCGAAACCAGGACCGGTGAGAAACCCAGAGCTGTAATCGTGTTTCCACAACTATCAAACCAAGGAGCTCGTTACACACAAAGCCAGAGAGTTAAGAGGCAAGTTGAAGCACAAGGATACCCTGTTTCTCATTTATAAAGATTATTGCCCAGAGATTTTACAGCAGCGCTCAGCTTAACGCGGGATCATGAAAGACTGTCTGATCGAGGACTCAGGCTGCTTTGTGCTACCCAGGCAGGCAATTCATCATGATGGAGAATAGGAGTCCAAGGTTCCTTCACTATATTGGCTCTCTCCTCCACCGGTGGAATAATTATTAGCTGGATCTGTGGTATTAATCTACACACTTCCAGAACTCAGATGATTCTTTGTAGCTTGTTTAATGCAAAGTTGTCTCTAGAATTTCTTTATTATTCTTTCGATTAACCTGTACAACTAAAATCAGCCCTGGACCTGAATACTGACACACAGACTGGACTAGAAACCATGATGACCTACAGATTACTCATTCAGATCCAGCAAATTAGGTTATTACATTGATTTAACTAAGTTATGGAGTTTTTTTCACAAGTTCTTCTATAGTTACATTGGTTGAATTTCTGGTTGTCTGGTCTGAGCTGGTTGCCTTCTGACAGGTGACCATTTTGATTTAGGGAGGAAAATGTTAGTCTAAAATAATGATGCCCTGACATACAGCAATGTATATCTCCCTCTGGTGGAATAGTGAGGTACGACCAGCTCAGGTAATAATTTGAGGATTGTTTTGTGGAACATGAGAGGTTTGGGAAATGCCACTGAGATTTCCCAAACCTTACCTTAACCTAACCCTAAGATAATTTATCTGTTTCCAGAATTAATAATAAATAATAAATACTTTGTGCTATTCTGATTTAATAATGTAATTATATTAGTTGTGTTACCTCCCCACGCCACTAGAGGCAGCATAAGGCTGAAAATATGCAACCAAGGAGCAGAATTATAAGAACACAGAAAGACAGAATCTGTTAGAAACTGATCTGCTCTGATCAGCAGATCGGGAGGAAATCTGTAATGGACTTTTCTCCAACTGGACCCGAGTCTCGATGCATGAGCAGAACTTTAAATTCTTCTTCTGAACTTATTCTACATCTGTTCACCTTGAGACGATGTTTCCTGATGCTTCAGATCTTTGTCATAAATGCTAAATACATAGAGACACATTTATTCATTTGTTTTGGTCTTGGAATCGTATTCAGATTTTCTGGAAAGCCGTTAATCTGCTCATCTCAGAGATTATTGGTTAACGGTTCTGTCATTCCTTCCTTCTGTGTTTTTAATCATGCAGATACTAAACATTTGCTTGTGATCGTCTTATTTCTGTTAAATGGAAACTACTGAGGCGTTCAGCACTGCAGGCTGCAGCTGATATGTGGAAACCAAACATCTCTGCTATTGTTTCAGTGGAATAACTGATTCATGACCTTCATTGTGGAGGATCTGGGATCCACTGCAGTGTTTCTTACAGAGACTGTAATCTTTATTTCTTTACGTTCAATATTATCACTCAGTTGGATGCTGGAGAGTTCTGACTATTTTAAACCAGGCCTGGGAATCTGACTGTTGACAGTGCTACATCCTTATTGATTTGTTGTTTTTGTTTACTTTGATGTTTACATATAGTTCTAAAAATCAATAAAAAAACAAACTGTGAGCTGAAGTGAATAACAGAGAGAAGTTCAAATACCTGCTGAGTGAAAATCTTTCATAAAGATGAAAATATATCACAGATTTCAAAATAAAATAAAAACAGGAAGATAATATAGGAAACAGCGCCCCCTTCACTTCCGGAGTGCAATGACCCCATTTCCAAATAAGGCCTGAGACTGACAGGGAAGTCCCGCCCCTTCCTGTTGCTGCAGAGAGCTGGACTTGTGTTGGTGTCCCTCTGTCTGTTGGGATGGAGCGGATCAGAACCTGCTTCCTGTTTGTCTCTCTGTCCTCAGTACCAGATGGACCCGTTTGTCCCTCAGCTCCTCAGTGTCTCAGATCTCCTCCAGTCCCTCCAGTCGTCCTGCTGGTCCTCAGTGTCTCTCAGCTCTCTGCTGCCCCCTGCTGTCCTCGGCTCGTCTCGGGTCAACTCTCCTCTCTCCTGGTCGTGCAGGACGCTGACCTCTGACCCCAGGACAGGAGACAGTCTCAGGTAAACTCAGCAGCATCAGGACTATCAGTTGGGATGAAGCGGATCAGAACCTGCTTCCTGTTAGGCTCCGCCCCCTTTAGTGTCTCATGGTGTCCTTCCGTTAGGCCCCGCCCCCTCCTGCTGGTCGGCGTCCTCCAGCTGCCCTCTGAAAGGTCAGAGTTCATACAGAGCCTGGAGCTCAGAGATGCTACAGCAGCTGTTAGCTGTGTCGTCACGGAAACCGCAGAGGAGGAGGATGGAGGTCAGAGGTCGGCTTTCAACACCGCCTGGATCGGTAGGAACCACACACACACTGTAACACACACACACACGTTTACGCGGCTATCTTTGTGGGGACTTTCCATTGACTTCCATTCATTTCTACATCCTAACCTTTACCCTTATCCTAACCAAAACTCAATTTACACCTTAGTCCTAACCTTGACCCCTGACCCAAACACAGCGTCTCCCTTGTGGGACCACAGGGACCAGCAGGTCCCCACAACGTATTAGTTCTGGACCCGGTTCTGGTTCTGGTTCTGTCTCCGTGGTGGTTGGATTCACTCAGTTCATCATCATCATCATCATCATCATCAGCTATCAGCTTATTAATAAACAGTAAAATGTTTCAGTGTCTGATGAAGCAGCTCTACAGGTTTTATCTCCATCAGAGGATTAATGAACGACCAGCTGATAATCTGACAGATTAATTTATTATGACAAAATCAATAATCTGCTTCTGATTTAATGCAGAACTGGAACCAGGTCTGAGTCTTGGATTTCAAGTCCTTTGCAGTTATTTTTATAAATAATAAACCAAACGATGCTCTCATTGTAATAAAGCCCAGCGGTTTTCGGATGACATGTTAGAATAAATATCTGTCGGTCCAAGTGGGTTAAATCTCCAGCCAAAAGATGGAGCTGCTGTCAGAGGAGAGGGAGTGAAGCTAATGTCAGAGCCGCAGGGGCAGGTGGGGGGCAGGTGGGGGGCAGGTGGGGGGCAGGTGGGGGTGTTTAGGGGGGTATTTAGGAGAAACTACAGGAGCAGGGTAGGAAAGAAACCGTAGTTCCCCTCATGGATCAACCCTCCATCCTGTGATGGACCCGGTTCATCAGGACAGAGAGAATCTCCTGAGTTCAGGTCCAGAACCTGCTTTCTGATTTGGACCCGGCTCATGAAGACGCTGCAGATTAACATGGATACGACTGAACCACCAGGTTTATACAGCAAGACTCAAAATAGCAGAGAAGTGAAGGATGAGCAGCATCACCATGGCAACCCAGAGTCGCTAACGACGTTAGCTTGTCAGTTGTCTCAGTGAAATAAAAGTAAAGCTTTTTATGAACTTTAAATAACAAACAGTTGGAAGTTTGAATCTCATCTGATCTGCAGGTTTTTCATCTTTCACTCAGTTTTTACTTGGATATTTCATTATTGATGAACCCAAAACAAATGATTCACAGGAGAACGTCTCCATCTTGTTGTATTTATTGTTATTTTTAAATCCCTTTAATTTGATTGGTTGAGCTGCAGCTGCACAACCAAACATACAGAGTCTGGAAGAACAGAAGGAGGAACCGGGTCTGTTATACAGAATGAATGAATGAATGAATGAATGAATGAATGAGCCACTTTATAAATAAAGTGTTTTACATTTTAACACTTTGAGTAAAATATCAGCTTCAAGTCTTGATTTTAATAACTCGATGCTCTGCCTCTGCATCAGTGTTTGAGTTTTCACTTCATTCCTGATAGAAAAGGGATCTGATGAATGAATGAATGAATGAATGAATGAATGAATGAATGAATGAATGAAATCAGGTAGGGTCGGTTTAACCCTATCAGTAGAATCAGATCAGCTGGTTAAACCAAACTGGGTCCAGTTAGAAACTGATCTGGACTTGAACATGGTGTGTGTGTGTGTGTGTGTGTGTGTGTGTGTGTGTGTGTGTGTGCGTGTGTTTCAGGCAGCCTGGTGTGTGTGCGGAGCTTCACCATGGTAACGGAGCGTTTCCTCCAATCAGAGTTCCCGACCTGCCGACACCTGGACCAGAACGGCTTCACCTCCAACAGAACCAGCAGGTACTGGAACCAGGTGGTTCTGACCCAGTTCCAGTCTGGTACCAGAACCAGCAGGGGGCCCTACTGAGCTGCTCAGAGCAGCAGGAGAATCTGACTCTACCTGTGTTTCTGCAGAGTTTACCTGCAGTTCTCTCTGGATCACCTGGTCATCCTGAGCCCCTCTGTTACCATGGCAACACACCTGAGGATGAGGGGGGCGGAGCCAGGAAGTGACGACCTCCAGAGGGAGGAAGAGGAAGGTGATGACGAAGGCTCATGTCTGAAGAAAAGGCGATGTGATGAACAGTTCTCCTCCTCCGTTGCCATGGTAACAGCTCATGAGCCCCCCCATCCCTGTGTCTCCATGGTGATTTGGATGAAGTCCAAAAGAGGCGTGGCCTGGAGGAACTCAGTGATTGGTGGCAGTGATGAGGGGGCGGGGCTTCAGCTCGGCTTCTCTGCTACGGCTCTGCTGATTGGTCCAGTGGTCAGCTGGGGGCGGGACCCAAAGAACCAGCCAATGATGGAGAAGGAGGCGGAGCCAAAGAGGAAGGAAAAGGTGAGGAGGAGAGAGAGGAAGTTACCTGACGGTTACCTGGACGACCACCAGGTGTTTACCTGACGGTTACCTGGGCGACCACCAGGTGTTGACCTGACGGTTACCCTGACGACCACCAGGTGTTGACCTGTCTCTACTCTCTGTGTCTCCAGGTGCTGCTGCAGTTCTCAGGTGTTTCCTGTCGATGGTTTCCTGTCCTCCAGCCTGGATCCGTCTACAGACTCACTGCACCAAACACTCAGGTAAAACACCTTGATGATGTCACTGGAGGATAGTTACCTCTGGATCGGTCCTACTGGTTCTACTGGTGACCTGGTTCTGGAGCTCTTCATGGTTTACTCACTCTGGTCCAGGTCGGCCTGTCCTCTGATGGACAGGTATCAGGTATCTACTTCCTGTTCCCCTGCAGCTGATTGGTCCTCTGTGTGTCCAACAGGATCCCAGCATTCTGATTGGTTGCAGTGTTGCTGGGCAGAAGGGGGTGGAGCTTCACGCTGACTCCTCCCTCCAGGTGCGATCTGATTGGAGGTTCCACACTCTGACCCGCCCCCTGCTGCTGCCGCACACCTGGACTCAGGTAACCTGGTTCTGGTTCTGGTCGGACCCGGTTCCAGGGGAGTGTTGCCTGGGGGGCATTAAACAAACTTTAATTTAAAATAAATAGATTTAAAAAATTTTAAAACAAAACACATGATTGTTTTTTATGTTGGGACATGGTACAGTTTTGTTTTTTTGTTTCTTTTTATTGTTTTTTTTTACATGGACCTAATAAAACACACTCTCTCACACACACACACACACACACACACACACACACACACACACACACTCTCTCACACACACACACACAACAGAAGCCCCTCCCTCCCCTCCTGCACCAGATCTTATCCTCCTTGTCTTCATACATCAGTCAATGTTAAGTTTAGGTTTGTGCATAAATGAAAAACCAACATTTGACCTTTGCACTATTTATCTGCTGAAACTAAGATATGAACGGCTGCCAGATATTATGTAACGTTTCAACACGTCGATCTCAGCAGGAGGTGACAAACTGAGACCAGCACTTCCTGTTCTGATGCACTTATCAAAATATTCAAAACGTTTTAAACTTTATTAAAGAATAAAAAACAAAATGTGTTCAAATTAATATTCTCAGTAATTATTGTTAAGGTGATTTTCGGTTCTATTAACAATAAAAAGCAACTCAAAGACTAACAGGAGTTTAAATGAGCCAATCAGACGCCGCTGTGTTCATGAGAGGCTCATCAATAATCAATCACTAAATATCAAGCCTGGAAACCTGATATCATAACGACTGAATGTTGTTAATATAATCTCTGCTCGACTTGCTGGGCGCAGGTGGTTGCCACGGCAACGGGTGTGTTTAAGAATAAACAGAGAGAGAGAGAGTAAAAAGGTGCGAGTGGTTCTGAGTTGATCACCTGTTCAGGTTGTTTTATCTTTGTTGACCTTTGCTGACCTTTGCTGACCTTTGCTGTGGTTCATTACAGCCACTGGAGTTTCTGAACAATCAATAAACCACAAACTTGGACTGATTGCCTCGTTCATTTGCAGTAAACGTCACAACAAACATCAATAGGACCAATATATTGATTAAGTTTTAACAAACCGCTTCTGCCACCAGGGTTATGTGAAATTAAATTCTCTAATATTTAATAACATGTTTGATTCTCTGCCATCTTGCTTTGAGTCTGAGATGCTTTTCCTCCATCAAACATGTTTATTTAGCTGAAATATTGATGTTGATCAAAGTTTCTCCAAAATAAGAAACTTTTCCAACCTTTTTATCTCCACTGTTGAAATGAGGAACAACATTCACAAAAGACACTGAAATTAAATCCAGTCCAACATCTGAGCTGATTCTTCTGGATCCTGTTGGAAAAAACATCCCAACTTCACAAGATGACCTTTAACCTCACAGCTCTGGTTCCTCCTGTCAGGCTGAAGTTTCTCATATAGAGGTCAAAGTTCAGATCTGCTGTAACGTTCTCAAGAAGCTCCTTGTTTCATCACATCCTGTAACTGCAGATCTGATCTTCTCCAAATGAATGCAAGTCAAAACTGATGTTTACACTTATAAAGAAATAAACTGGATTGAAGTCGATGAAGCTTTACTAGTCAATTATAGGAAATGCTTCTGATGGATCAATGCATGGTTACAATCTGTCTCTATGGGATCTCAGTCTTCTGGTGCGTTCACTGACAGTCGGTAACATAAATGCATAAGTGCCACTGTATACATTACATCACTCTTTTTTTAATTTCTCATTTTAAAACATCCTCAGTTTAGAACAAACTTGATGTCATTCAGTGTTGAGATGCTTCACGTCTCCATGAGGATCAAAACATCAATATTTCCAAACAATCAACACAAAGCAGCAGCTGAGAGATTAAACTAATCCATGTGCTATTTGGTGAGAACTGCTAGATCAACATGTAAATTAGTCCTTAGTTACTGTTGAACACAAACTGTTGAAGTAATGCATTGATAAAGTTACAGTCCTTATATCCTTTCATGCTCGTATGTATTTCAGTACGGTGGCGCCTGCGGTGCCGTTTGGACCCGTAGTGATGGAACAATAATGTTCATATCTTCATTTCCAGAATCAGGTGAAGAAAGTTTGCACTGATCTTTTTGAGGAAGGAGTTTCTTATGATTGAATGTCCATTGTTGCTGGTGGTAACCATGGAGACAGTGTGGGGTCACTGTTGCAGGATGTTGCCAGCTTGCTGCGTTTCGGTTGCCGGTTCGGTGTTGCCAGTTTGAGAGCGTTGGGCTTGGCACGATGACGTACATCTGCATTAAGTTTCATTTTTGCCTTTGCAGTCCAGTTTCTGATCACCTGATCGCTGGTGTTTTCCACAATGTTAGAGATTTGAATGTAGATCTTCTGCTGGAACATGAGCTCTGCTGCAGGTGGTGCAATGTGGAGTAGAGCAGCACAGAGGAATGGGTTTAATGTCTGCTGCCATGCGATGCCTGGCAGTGTGACTCTGACTGCTTTTCCCAATGAACACATGAATCGCTCTGCTGTTCTGTCTGCTTGAGGCCATAGGGGTGTTACCTTCCTGTGCTGCAGCCCATGACTGTCAGGAACCTTGGAAAATGTTCACTATTGAAGGGAGGTCCATCGTCTGTTTCAAGACGTCTGGGAATTTAAAACATTGAAAACATTTTGTCCAGGACAGGAATAACAGTGTTTGCTGAAATTGAGCTAACAGCCTGAGCTATTGGATAGCGTATCTACTCATCCACTGTAACTAGCAAGTTCTCTGCAGATGGTAGTGGGTCATAGAATCAGCGCTGACTGACTGAACATCACGGTGATTCTGCTAGTTCTGACATTCGGAGCGGCTCAAGGTGAGTTACTGGGATGTTTGCCCTGCAGGATGAACAGTTCTTAGCTACAAGCTCTGCTTATCAGTCCATGATAGGGAACCATACTTTAGACCTGAGCAGTGTCTGGACATGTAGTCAGCTGGGTTATCCGTTCCTTTCCTGTAGTCTACTCGCAGGTCATATGGTTGAAGCCTTGGTCACCATCGTTTGATTCTTGCAGGTGGTTCTGAATGAGGCTTGTTCCTCTCAGTAACTAAAGTGAAAGGACGTCCATAGAGATGTAAATGTTCACAGCTCCATACTATTGCTGATCCTTCTTGTTCTGTTTGTAAATAGTGCCTCTCACAAACTAGGCTAGCGTATGCTACAGTGTTTGCTCCCCCTTCTGTCTTCAGCCAGTTGTGTGTCTTTGTCAGGGTCAATATATCACATCAGTCTCTCTGGTTAAGCTGTCTGTCTTTCAGGTTTTTCAAGGCTTTTGCTTGGATTGGACTCCCAGCACCATTGTGTCCCTTTCTTGGTCAGTTCATGAAGTGGTGCTGAAATAGAACCAGAGTCTTTAATAAAACGTGAGCAGCATGTCGCCATGCCTAGCAGGCTTCTCACCGCGATGCACTAGCTTCCTGGATTGCAGTGACTTTCTTTGGAAATGCCACCAGCTTGGAAGATGAATCCAAAAAACGCCAACCTAGATTTGTTGAACTCTTATCTTTATTAAGAGTGAGACTTTTCTCTTTGAGCCTCTGGAACACTGTTGTGAGGTTTTTGTCATGATCTGCTTGTGTCTTTCCATGCATGATGATGTCTTCGCTGAGGTTCTTCACACCTTCGCTCCTTGTAGTTCCTGGCAAATGGCATTTCAAGATACCTCTGCCACTGATGATATGCCAAACTTCAGAAGCTTGTATCTCCTCAGACCTTTATGCTGAATGTTGTAATGTACCTGCTGTCAGGGTGCAGCTCCAGCTGTTGGTAGCCAGCCATGTTCTACTCTCTGACGGATGTGAAACGGGCCACGTCTGTGTGTCTGACATGTTGGCTGAACATTAGTGTCTATGTGGAGGTTGACTTGAAAGTCCTTCGGCTTGCCACCCAGAACCTTTTCCCCTGAAAAGGTCAGGCTGTCTACGAGTCTTTCTGCCACTGTGGGGCCTGGTGTAGCTGAGACACTGTTTACCACTTTGATGAGGCCTAATGGATTAGCTGTGTCATATCCTAGCAGGGAATATGACATGACAGCCTGTTTTCACATAGAATTTGCATTTGGTCTTTTTGTTGTTCGCTTCTGCTTCACATACAAACATGCCAGCTAGTTGTAGCGGGGTACAACAGCCATAGGAAGAAACACTGGTATCAGGTGGGACTAATTGTGGTTGTGTTGATAAGGTTTAGGACAGAGTCACTGATGATGTTCACTGTGGCGCCTGAATCCAGTATCACTGAGATCTCAAAGCCTCATAGTTTAATATGAGACTTTGGTGTTTTCTTTTTATCTGCGCCAGTTGTGACAAACATATTCATCACCTCTGCTAGATGAATCCTTTTTGTTACCTTGTGTTGAGCTGGAGAACACTTTCTTAGAGGTTTTGTACACTTTGGGCTTTGTGTCATAGCTTTGGACAGGAGGTTTTGTTTCAATCGACATTGTCTGGCACATGGTTTAGCTTACCGCAGGCTTTGCAGTCCTTTCCTCGTGCAGGGCAATCTCCTTCATGTGGATATTCCCTGCCACAATTTCTGCACTGGTTGTTTGGTTTGTCGGTGGTTGTAACTTTATAGGTTTTGTTCAATTGACCTTTTGGCTGTATTGGTTCACAGACGCAGGTGCTCCTTGTTCCATGCCTGTTGCTCAGATAGTTGTGCTGTATGTGTCTAGGTTTTCACTTGGATGTTGAACTGCTTTTCTGAAGACGTTTACTTTGTACAGGACATTTTTCTTCAGTGTTTACATCAGTCTGAGCTTGCTGCTAAGGTGTTGTAAATATGTACACGTTCACCGGCTAAGTGCAACAGTAGAGCTTTCAACCGCCCATCGCCCAAAATGTTGAAAGCAGCTGTGTAGTTCTCAAACCTCTGTATCCATTTTGTCAAGCGCAGTCCGACTGAACTGGTCATTTGCTTGTGTCATTAGCATTAGCTGGTTAGCTAGCTGCTAGCTGGTACTTACCCTGTTGATGTGTAGCTGCCGTCTGGGGAGACGTCTGCCTTTCTTTCTTTGTCTCTGTTTTCAAATCTCGTCGCCAATGTGATGTTTGCACTTATAAAGAAATACACTGGATTGGAGTCACTGATGATGAATAAGAAGATTAGATCTCATGTTGCCTTGCCCGGACGCGGGTCACCAGGGCCCCACTCTGGAGCCAGGCCTGGAGGTGGGGCATGATGGGGAGCGGCTGGTGGCCGGGCTTTTACCCATGGAGCCCAGCCCGAAGAGGATTCATCCTCCTGACTATGAGGGGGGAAAAAATTGTCCAATCACCATTTTTTTTAAATTCCACAATCTTTGAAAAGTAATTAGAATACTGAAAACATTTTTTTGGGGGGGAAAAAAAGTTTTTATTTTTCAGATATCGTGTCCACTACAGTGGCCATCGGAACGCCATACATTTGAAATTGAACCTTGATGGCAACCAGTTTGTCCCAAAGAAAATATCCAAACATCAACATAACAATGAATTTCAGATGGCAAACTGTCCATCATCACACTAACATATTGTTACTGTGACTATCATAGCAATTCCTGCTCTTACTTGCTATGATACTTCAAAAAGCAATTCCCCTTCTTGGAAACACAAAGGAACACTTTGCACTTTGTGCACATCACATATGTTTTGCTTGTGCAGCCAGATCTGCGACACCTTGAAGCATGTGTTTCATCCACCATCTCTGGAAGATGGATGGCACCGTAGAGTCTCAGAGCTGCATTTGGCTGTGGTTTCCACTTTTGACGTGGAGGAGTGTAGTCGTCTTCAATGTCACTTCTGACTCCTGTTTGGGCCCAAGTAATCAACTCCTCACCAAGGAGCAGTTTGAAGTTAAGCAACTTCAGTGGTTTCTTCCCCAGAAACTGGCAGTCACTCTTATACTGAAGCCATGAGTTGGTGATTGCCAGGTCAAAAAAGTGGAAAACTGCACGCACTGTCCATTTCCGAGTGCGAGAAGCCATCTTGTAGAAGCTCAACATTCGGTCAACCAAGGCCACACCACCCATGTTGGTGTTGTACTCAGCAATTGCCAGTGGCCTTGACACCTGGACAAATCTTTTGTCTTTCTTGGACCATATTCTGCGTGTGTCCTGAGGTTCAGTGCCATAGGCAGATGATGCCATGACAACTGGCTTGTTGTCCAACCATTTTATGACAGCAACTTCAGGAGGGCTTCGTCTGACAACCATCTCTGATTCACCTCTTCCTTTCTTTTTTAAGGTCTTATCCTCTATGATCGTACAGTCCTTTGGAACCCTGTTACTCACGAGTGTTCCAGTTCCTGTTAACCCTTTTGTCATCAGGGTATCAAGGAGGTTAATTATTGTAAAGAACCTGTCAAAGAACAGGTGGGTTCCTTGAGGAACAGACTCTGCCAAATGAAGAACAGCTTGTTCTCCAATGCCATTTCCTCCTGTGACTTGGAAGGTAGTCTTACCTTGGTAGACTACAAAGTCCAAGACCAGACCAGTTTGTGCAGCCAAGACAAACACCTTCAATCCAGTTGGATGTGGTTTGCCTGGTATGTACTGGTGCACAGGGCATCAACCAGTAAATGGAACCATTTGTTCATCAATGCACAATTTCCCTGTTCTCGGCAGACTCAAACATCCTTGCCTTATTTTGGTCAAGAGGGGCCTGATTCTCCACAAGAGATCACTTTTTTTTAATTCTCTGAAACATCAAGGTCATTGATGATCTTGATGGAGTTTCTAAGCTTGTAAATCTGATTTCTGGTCATGGATTTGGCCACAATTTGAACTCTGGTACTTGAGGCCCAATACTTTTGAATGTTTGGATATCAAAGACATAGAATTCCCAAAGAATGTCTTCAGTTCTTCAGGAGTGGTATTTAATGTTGTTCCAGACACAAAGACTTCACGTTGATTTGTGCACAGGGCCATCACTTCAAACACAGGGTCAACAATGTACTGCTTAAAATAATCCATTGGTGTCCAGTTTTGGCGTGTCATGGCATCATTGCTCTGAATGATGGGATAATCACTGTGTTGGAATTGGAATCTTAAAAAAAATAAATAAAGAAAGAAAAAAAGAACAAAATGAAAATGAGTCACAATTTTTAGAGAAAAAAATAATTTTTTTAGAATAGCCTACAAACTCAAGGTATACTTGGTATTCCTGCTCCACAGATGATGCCTACTGGACTGAGATGTGGACTGTCTTGCTTCATCTGCCTGAATTTCATCCTCAGAGTTCTCTGAATCAACTTCCTCTGCTTCTGCCTGAAACATTGAATCTTCCCTTTCTTCATCAGACAACTCAATGTCTGAATCTCCTTCAATAATCCGCAGTAAAATTCTTTCTGCATCTGAGAACGACTCCCTTTCTTTTCATTTAAAAAATCAACAGAAAAAACAGAACAAAACAGAGGAAATAACTACAAATGTCCACTACAGAGGACAATTTTTCAACTTTCAAATACCACGATAAAATACAGTCAAAATACTTCATAGCCTGTTTTAATATGCTGCTAACAGACTTATTTAGACTATGCCAACAAAATTTTAAACCAATATTTGCACCAAAAAAAGTATTATGCACTTACTTTTTCTCTTCCCATAAAATGTGGTTGAACTGATAGACGCCATTTTCTGAATGAGGAAAACGAAGGTTCCAAAGCCCCACCCCCTCACATGTGATGTCATTGAAAAGCCCTAGATGTCCTCTGTAGATTCCAAAAGGAATTAATTCAGTAGCATGGAGTGGATGGGAGATATTCAAGTTAAGAAATGTCCTCTATAGAGGACAAATTTGAACTACTGGTAGTCAGGAGCTCCTCATGGGCCCACCACCTGTGAGAGGGGCCAAAGGTATCGGGTGCAGTGTGTGATGGGTGGCAGCCGAGGGAGGGGGCCCTGGCGGTCTGATCTTCGGTTGCAGAAGCTGACTCTTGGGACGTGGAATGTCACCTCTCTGGAGGGGAAGGAGCCGGAGCTGGTGTGCGAGGCTGAGAGGTTCCGGCTAGAAATAGTCGGTCTCTCCTCGACACATGGCTCTGATTCTGGAAACCATCTCCTTGAGAGGGGCTGGATGTACTTCCACTCTGGAGTTGCCCACAGTGAGAGGTGTTGGGCAGGAGTGGGCATACTTGTTGCTCCCCATCTCAGCGCCTTCACTGGGGTTTACCCTGGTGGATGAGAGGGTAGCCTCTCTCCGTCTACAGCTGAGGGGACGGGTTCTGACTGTTGTTTGTGCTTACGGGCCGAACAATAGTTCAGATTACCCACCCTTCGAGGGGAGAGGGTTACTCCCTCATTCTGCTGGGGGACTTCAATGCTCACGTGGGCAATGACAGTGAGACCTGGAGGGGCGTGGTTGGGAGGAACGCTCCCTCCGATCTGAACTCGAGTGGTGTTCTGTTGCTGGACTTCTGTGCTCGTCACGGATTGTCCATAACGAACCCCATGTTCAGGCATAAGGGTTTCCATATGTGCACTTGGCACCAGGACACCCTAGGCCGCAGTTCGATGATCAATTTTGTCATCATTTCATCGGATCTGCAGCCGTATGTCTTGGACACTCGGGTGAAGAGAGGTGCAGAGTTGTCCACTGACCACTACCTGGTGGTGAGTTGGCTCCGAAGGGGGGGAGGATGCCGGTCAGACCTGGCAGGCCCAAACATGTTGTGAGGGTCTGCTGGGAACGTGTGGCGGAGTCCCCTGTGAGGCGGGGCTTTAAATCCCATCTCCGACAGAACTTTGAACACATTCTGGGGGAGGTGGGGGACATTGAGACTGAGTGGACCATGTTCTGTGCCTCCATTGTCGAGGCGGCTTATCGGAGCTGTGGCCGTTTTGGTGGCCTTAGGATCCATCTCTGCTTTTTGCGGATGATGTTGGCTTCATCGGGATGCGATCTCACTGGAGCGGTTCGCAGCCGAGTGTGAAGCGGCCGGGATGAGGATCAGTGGCTCCAATTCTGAGACCATGGTCTTGAGCCGGAAAAGTGCAGAGTGCTTCTCCGGGTTGAGGGAGATGTCCTGCCCCAAGTGGAGGAGTTCAAGTATCTTGGTATCTTGTTCATGAATGAGGGAAGAAGGGAGCGGGAGATCAACAGGCGGATTGGAGCAGCGTCTGCAGTGAAGCGGACGCTGTACCGGTCCGTCATGGTGAAGAGGGAGCTGAGTCAAAAAGCGAAGCTCTCGATTTACCGGTCGATCTACGTTCCTACCCTCATCTATGGTCATGAACTTTGGGTAATGACTGAAAGAACGAGATCATGGATACAAGTGGCCGAAATGGGTTTCCTCCGTAGGGTGGCTGGGCTCCCTTAGAGAGAGAAGCTCAGTCATCCTGCAGGGACTCAGAGTGGAGCTGCTGCTCCTCCACATCGAGAGGAGCCATGTTGAGGTGGTGCAGGCATCTGGTCAGGATGGAGGCTCCCTGTGAGGCGTTCATGTCCCACCGGGAGGAGAGGAAGACCAGGACACGCTGGAGGGACGATGTCTCTCAGCTTCTGACCCCACAACTTGACCTCTGATAAATGGAAGACGATGGATGGATGGATGGATGGATGGATGGATGGATGGAACTCTTGAATTTGAAGAGCTGGTTGAATTTAAAATTGCACAAATTATGTTTAAGGCATTTAAAAAACTGCTGCCTGATCTAAGACAGAACATGTTTTTATAAGACATAAAACTCAAACTTAAAGTTTTGTCGTTCATGAACAACAGGAAGAGCTTTTGTATTTAAATTCATGGGGTAAAATTATGGAACAAGTTAAAAGAAAAGTTAAAATCAGAAATTGATACAATTTAAAAGGAACTATAAGATCATTTTCACAAGATAAAGAAATATGTTTGATAGCACTAATGTGTAACGCTATCTTTAGTTGCGCAGATCTAACTGTGTAGTGTAAGGTGTAGTGTAAACCAGTTTGTAGAATCAGAAGTAGGTACAACATGGAGTCATGATTGGGTGAATAATTAATACAGCAGATGCAAAGAGGTTTGTTGATACTGCTATTTATTGCAGTGGCAATAATAATAATAATAATAATGATAATAATGATACCAAAACAAAAAAATAAAAAGAAAGTTCTCAAAAGAAACAGAAAAAGAGAAAACAAACCAACAAAACAATTATAATAATAATCAGTAACACTTCAAAACCTAATAGAGTCCACAAGAGGTCCAAAAATGAAGGTTATTTTCCCCTATTAATACTCCTTGAGTCAGTTCAGTTCCTATATGGAAGGTGTAGTTCTGTATTCCTACCACCAGAGGGTGGGTGGGTCGCTCGCCATCTTCCGTCATCCAGTGAAGGTCCGAAAAAAAAAAAAAACCTGACCTAAAAGGCCAGCAAACACACATTAAGTTTATATATAAATGTTATATTCATATAAGTAAAAAAAAAAAACAATTAATACATACTTGTTGTTTTGTCAACTTCATAATAAGAAAAAAATACTTTTAAAAAGTGCACTTCATAATTCAAGTTCAAAATTGCTTAATTGACATAATTAGCAGTCGTTACAAACAACTAATATTGAATCAAATCAATCAATTTAAAAATGTGATTGATCAATGTAGCTACGAACAAATCATGTTGGATACCAGACTTCATTGCTGCACCAGCATAGAAAAACACCAACAAAGAATTCATGAAAAATAATCAAATCTAAAGCTAAAAAGGGAAACCTTTACATATTAAAGGTGTGGTCTTTAATTCGGCTGCAACAATGTGGCTTTTCATTAAGTAAATAATTCATAAATAGACAAAAATGATGTGGCCACTGATTGTCGAGTTGGTAGCTAATGCTAACTGGCGGAGCGTAGCAAAAATAACGCCCTACTACAAATAACTGATGTTTACTCACCGCCGAGTGACGGATTGTCAGAGGAGGTGGATGCAATGGTAACTCGTTCAAATCCAGCTGTTTATGAATCACAACCTAGCGAATATTGCATTGAAAGGGAAATATTAGCGGCGCTATTATTGCAGATACTATACCACGTTAAGTCAGACAATATTCAACAACTCACCACAAATCATCAAAACTTAGAGATTAAATGAATGATGAGTCGATTTAAAACTTCAAGTTGTTTTATCAACAGCCAACAGTGAGCAGCAGCCAACCCGGAAACACACATGACAATGAACTTAAAGGGATGGGCTTAAAGGGAAGATGATTGGGTCATGTCGGTCACATGGGTTACAGATGTGTTTCTGTAAACTGAGGCTAACGCATATGAATGTGTGTAGATGTATATATTTAGACATGTAAACCCAGATAAAATGTAAAATTAATTAATATTTATCTTATTAGAGATAATAATGAGGGTGAATCTGAAAATATGATCAGAGTTTATGAGTTTCTTCCTTTTCCAGCAGGTTAAAATACTTTGGTACAGAATAATGTCTTTCCTTCCTGGTTCATGTCTGTGATGCTGCTGTTTGAAATAAATAGTTACACATAAAATCAGCTGATTGATCGATGGCTGATCGATCGGCAAACCATTAGAGAGCAGCAGGGGGTCACTGTGGGCAGGTAAAGCCAGGTTCTGGATCTAGTTCTGGTTCTGGTTCTGATGTCTCTCTCTCTCCAGGCTCCGCCCCCCTCCATCCTCTCCGTCTCCCAGGTGTTGGACTTCAGGTATCAGCGTCGCCCCCTGTGGCCATGAGAGGAACTGCAGCAGCTAGTTCACCTGGTCTCTATGTTGCAGGTCAGAGGTCGTGACCTTCCAGGGTTGGGTCACAGAGAGGGTCAGTCTGATGGACAGGAGGGAAAGAGCTTCAGGTAAAAACGATTAGACTCACCTGTCCAGGTGAAGCAGGTATCCATTGGTAACCAGGTGTGTTTCCAGGTGTTCGTCTCACAGTGTGTGACCAGAGTGGGCGGAGCCTCTATGTGTACCTGGATCTAAGCCACGCCCCCTACCCACCTGGTCTGTTGCCAGGTAACCAGGTGCTGCTGTCAGGATTCTTCAGAAAGATCTCCAGGTAGATCACATGATCACTGGTTCACCTTTAACCTCTAGCCTGACCTTTGACCTCTAACCTGTGTCTCAGGTCTGGTGGTGTTTACTGCTCCCTCTCACCTGTTGGCTGTGTCACAGTGACATCACTAGGAGCCTCCAGCAGGTAAACATAAACTCACCTGGACTCACCTGGACTCACCTGCTGATGACCCTCTGTTGCTCCTGGTTACAGGTTAGCCCCGCCCCCTGCTCCCAGCATGCACCTGGTCCACTGGGCCTCCAGCACGACTGTTGTAGCTCAGGTCAAAGGTCATGTGGTCTGTGTCCTTCACCTGCAGCTGCAGTGGAGCTGCAGCCACCAGGGGGGGCAACACACACAGGTAACACACACACACACACACACACACAGATAACACACACACAAGTAACACACACACAGGTAACACACACACACACAGGTAACACACACACACACACACAGGTAACACACACACACACACAGGTAACACACACACACACACAGGTGTGTGTAAAATAGTAGAATTTGAGAACATTGGAGAAATGATCTAGTCTGATGAATATCTGGAATTGGACGTCAAGAAGTTTAATTTAAACTAGAAAAATTGCTGATCCTAGTGAAACAGCTGTGAAAGGGTTAAGGTTATTATCATCTGTTATTATTATTCATAGCTGCAGAAATGCAAGAAAAAGCAAAACATCAGAACCTGAAACAGCTGGAAAAAGTTAAAACGTAAAAGTTAAGATCCGAGAGATGGAGCAAGATACGGTGCAGGACGTATTGTTGAGAGCTCCTGCAAAATCCGTAATAATTACATTTAAAAACAGCATTAACTACGTCAATAACTACGTTAATATCTGTTGAAAACCTGGAGAGAAAACCTTAGGGTCATAAGTATTTGGACAACCCGAACATAATCTTCCTGAATGGCCGATAAACTGCAGAAGTATAGATACGGAAGCGATGCTAATGCTACAAGGCCCGCTAGCACCGCGAGGGACTGCTGGGACTGATGGTCCAAACATGAGTATGGAAGAAATGAAAGCGGACATCTTATCATCACTGAGAGGCGAAATAGCTAAAGTGATAAGAGACGAACTGCAAGCGGTCCGCGCTGAAAGAGACCAGACAAGCTGAAGTGGATATTATGAAGACGGACGTTCAGGATCTAAAGGATGGCCTATCAACATGGTCAGACAAGTCACGTCACTACAGCCACTGTAACCAGCTTACAGAAGGAACGCTAACCCTAACCCTACGCTCAAAGATAAATGTGAAGATCTGGAGGGGAGGATGAGAAGGTCCAATATCCGCATAGCGGCCGGCATAACACCGATCCCACCGCACACTCACCGGGAGACACCGAGAGTCATCATCGCTAAATGACATCAGAGATCCTGAGGAGAGCCGAGGCGGGACTCCGCTGCTCTGCAACGGGCAGCGGGTCGCCTTCTTCCCCGATTACACGGCCAGCGGAGCCAAAGCGAGAGCTGGAGGGCGCTGCAGGGTAACAAGGAGGCCCGCTACGGCCTCCTCTACCCGGCCCGGTTCCAGATTACATACCGTAATGAAGAAAAGGAGTTCCTGGATCCCAAAACGGCCATGGAGTCCGGAACTACATTACTCCAACAGAGACAGCCGAATAAAGCCCATAGAGACAATAATAGTAGAAACTGTTGTCATTGTTATGGCTGACATTCATATAGTTCTCTTTATAAGTCTTAATGATAAGAGCAAATACGCTGTTTTATTTTAGATTCCTGTTTTCAGGGTTTGCAGTAGCTTGTGCAGGAGATCTGAAGCTTTCAAGGCTATATTATCATTTTTTCCTTCATGACTTTTACTTATTAGCCATCTTTATACTTATCTAAGCGCGCCTACTGCACATATATTCAACCTTGGTTGTGCACTTTAGCGGCTTACTTTAGCTGCTGTGTACTACTGTATGTCCCAAGTATCTAAACAGTGAATCTACCTGTTCTATGTTTTTCTAGTTCAGATCTCTCTGTTCCCCGGGGATCCTGTGCAAATGTTTATTGCAAACTTATTCTCTTTCTGTTGCTATTATTGTCTGTTCATACTTATTTTGTGAGACTAGAAATGCTGATTACAGTTGTCAAAACCTCACGTTATCCCCCTCTGTTTAGTTCTGTGTATAGTATGTACGTTCTCTGTGGATCCCACACAATTAAGACAGCATCATGCATTAAGGATATCCTGACATTTACAATATATTCCAAGATGTCAAAACATAAATCTTATAGAGATAATGGCTGACCCACTCAAAATTGTAACTTACAATGTAAAAGGCTCCACAATCCAGTCAAAAAAAAAGAAAATACTGAATCAATTAAAACAAATTAACTGCCATGTTGCTTTTTTGCAAGAAACCCATCTATCTGACACAGAGCATGAAAAATTAAGAAAATCTTGGGCAGATAAAGCTTTCTACTCATCCCACTGGTCATACTTGTGCACCGACAGATTAATTTCACACAAACGTTACTACATAGAGACACAGAAGGAAGATATGTCTTAGTTAATGGTACAATTGATGGCATTGAAGTATCGCTCGTAAATGTGAATGCATCCAACACGGACGCGCCTGATTTCATAAAGTCACTGTTTAAGGTCATATTACAGCACAGTACTGGGCTGCTGTTGCTGGGCGGGACTTCAGCTGTACTCTGTCACAAATATTGGACAGATCACCAACTCCAAAGCCCCCACTCTCTAGAATGGGCAGAATGCTTAAATATCAGATTATAGAGACAGGGATTGCAGACGTATGGAGAAGCACGTTCCCCAGAACTAAAGACTTTACCTGCAGTCATGCATCTTACTCTAGGATCAACTATTTCTTTACCCCAAAGTCAGAACTACATAGAATAGTAGATATAGAAATATTACCTGTCACTATTTCTGATCATGCACCTGTGTTATTAAAATGGGACATAGGCCAACATCTAAACAATGGAGGCTCAATACATCCCTGCTTAATGATAAAGCATTCATTGCTTTTATTAGAGATGAGCTGAAGACATATCTAGAAACTAATATATCTACAGAAACAACACCTCTGATAATATGGGATTGTGCCAAAGCATTTCTTCAGGGCCGCATCATTTCCTTCACATCTGCAAGGAACAAACAGAAGGATGCTAAACAAAAAGATTTGGAGGACAAAACCAAAGAATTAGAGTTCAAACATAAAAGACACGCTTCAGCTAAAATCATGAAGGAATTAAACGCAACCCGCAGACAACTAAACAGTCTATCATCAGATAAAGTAGAGGGCAACTTGAGGTTCATTAACCAAAAATATTATGAATATGGCCAGAAGGCTAGTAGGTTGTTGGCATTTAGATTGAGGAAGCAACGGTCCTCTAACATGGTTCATAACATAAAATCCCGAAAGTCTATTGAGACAAGACCCGACAAAATAGCAGAGGCCTTTGCAAAATTTTACAAATTATTATATACGAACACTGATACTTGTAATAATGACCAAGAAATCACAGATTTTTTAAATAAGATAAAATTGAACCACTTAACGGATGAGGTGGCTTTGGAATTGGATCAACCGATTGAGAAATGGGAGATTAAGCAGATAATTAAATCACTTAAGAACAACAGAAGTCCAGACCCAGATGGATTTGTTAATGACTTTTATAAAACCTTTATAGATCTCCTGACTCCCTTGCTATTAAAAGCGTATCATCATGCCTTACAATCCAAAACCATGGCGCCATCTTGGACAGAAGCCACTATAGTAGTGATTCACAAAGAGGGCAAAGATCCTACAGACTGCCAGTCATATATATCACTGCTGAACACAGATTTACGCATACTCACAGCAATCCTAGCAAGGCCACTTAATAAATTCATCACCCAAATCATCCTGATCAGACAGATTTATTGTAGGCAGGTACTATGCTCATAATATAAGGCGCTTACTAAACCTAACAAGAGTTCAAAAAGAAAGAAAGATTGAATCAGTAATCATATCCTTAGATGCCCACAAGGCGTTTGACAGAGTGTCATGGAAATATCTAATCCATACTCTGAAACGGTTGGGATTTGGTCCACATTTTGTTGACTGGGTGCAAACACTTTACTCAGATCTAAAGAGTGAACGGCTTTAGAGCTGATAGATTCTCGGTGCAGACAAGGGTGCTCACTATCGCCCCTTCTGTTTGCCATTAGTATTGAACCGTTGGCCCAAATCATTAGAGACGATGCTAATATTAAAGGAATAGAAATTAAAGAAATACACAAAATCTCATTACATGCAGATGATGTATTATTGTACCTGACCGAACCTAAATCAACAATCCCCCACCTAAAAGAGCTCATCTCCCAATTTGGGTTTTACTCAGGCTACAAAATCAATATAGACAAAACGGAAACTTTGGATGTAAATGGCACAATTTCAGAGTCCATAAAAGTACAGAGCAGCTTCAAGTGGCCTAAGAACGGTATCAAATATCTGGTATTCAAATACCTCCATGTCTTTGTGACCTTTATGAGGCAAACTACTTTGGGAGGAATACCTGATGAAATAGACAGGAAAGGTGATAGATATATTTTAAGTATCTTGCTCACAGTAGCCTTGAAATGCATAACTATCAGGTGGTTGAAACCTGGGCCTCCTACATATAAACACATGGATACAAAATGTTTGGGACATTTATCTGATGGAAGAAATCACTTACTCCCTAAGACTTCAAAAAACAGTTTTTAATATAAGGTGGAGCTCTGTTATACCGTTATTAATCCAATGACACATTTACAGGATCGCCCTTTAGCACTGTTGGGTGGGAGTAAAATACCATGGTGCTTAACAATGTGTGGATCATTTTACCTCAGGGGGGATTTAATCGTGTGACTTATATTTATTCTGTGTTGCTATGTGTCTGCTGATTATATTCTGTTATGTATTCCTTATTACTTGTGTTAGATTATTTTCTGTCTCATCTTCTTTTGTCAAGTTAAAATGCAGAAGATATCTGTCAGTAAGAGACAGAAGAATGTAACTGTGGACATGTGTTGTTAAAAATAAATAAAAAATAAAGTTAAAAAAACCTTAAGATCCAGTTATACTGGGAATCTATTGTGGCTGAAACTAGGAAAATGATCAAAACTAATATTGATCTTGATCCAGTGTCTCTTCTGCTTGATCTACCAAATAAACATGTCCAAAGTCAAAATTAGAGTAAATTGTATAATGTCCTTATTTTCTGTGCTTGAAAGAATATTTTGTTGCAATGGATTTTCAATAAATCTCCTAGTATTTTGTTTTTTTTGGGCTATATCCCTCTCAACTCTAACATGCCTCATCCACTCTAAGACTGACATGTTTGGACCCAATTGGACTGTGCTGAAGGACACGTGTCTCCCATCATGTCTGAAGACATTTATAGAAATGATGTGGACGATATAATGATGGAAATATGTTTGGCCCCTATCTTATCTTATCTTATCTTATCTTATCTTTTCTTATCTTATCTTTTTGTTTCTTCTGCACTTCTGAGGTTTTGTTCTGTGTTGTTGTTAAAAAAAGTCAAACTTAGCAAAAAAGTAAAACTTAGCATAAAAAGCAGAACATTTTGATATATCAGTTGCTAGAATTGATTAGTTTTCAGAAGATCTTTTGCAGACAGTAAAACCAGTAAAACCAGTAAAACCAGTAAAAGCAGAAGGAAAATCCAGAAAGTAGACCAGCAGATAGAAACAGAGCAAACAGAGAAACACATTGGGAGAAAGTGAGACGTGTCTGATTGATGGAAAACAGTCAGACCTGCAGCTCTGATAGTTATAGATAGTTAAAGTTCCGTAAAGCAAACATTCATGGCTACATTTGGATACATAAATTATTCTTGTACAGTTAAATATACATGAACAGCATCATTTTGTCAAAAAGCATCAGTTACTAACAGTTAGAGGATTACATTGGAAACCTGGAAACCAGGAAATCTGCATATTTTACTCTTTTATTGGGCTTTCAACTCCAGTTTTACATTATACGTTTGTTTTAAACTGTAAGAGTTTTTATTTGTGTTTAGTTTTATTTTTTGTACAGCACTTTGTATCAGCTGTGGTTGTTTTAAAGTGCTTTATAAATAAAGTTGGTTTGGTATAAAACTTAAATCTCAGCTGTGGAAAAGCTAAGATATCAGAAAGCTGAGACTTTTTTTTTTAAAGGTTTTATTGGCTCTAGTGGCCTTTATTTAATAGTTAATTGACAGGAAAGCGGGTAATGAGAGACGGGGAAGACGTATAGCAAAGGTCACAAAGCCAGGAATTGAACCTGCGACAGCTGCATCAAGGACTAAGGCCTCCATATGTGGGCTGTGCTTAGTTGAATGTAGTAAAACGTGTATTGATGATGTATCATCAATACATCATCATGTATTGATGATGTACATTCATCAATACATCAATGCAATTTATGCATTGATGTATTTATTCATTTATTCTCACTGATGATAATCTGAGGCTCTTTAATAATCTGGATCTTTTGGACTGAAGGGATTTTTCTATAAATGTGAATCACATGTGTAGATTTTTTGTTTTGTTTTGTTTTTTTATCCAAAGAGTTTTTGTGGCTCTAGCGGCTCGTATTTTTGACAGAAGGCAGAGAGGAAAGAGGAGAAAACATGCAGCAAAGGACCGGGACTCGAACCCGCGACGTCCCTTTACCTTTAGTACAAAGATGTTCTGTTCAGCCTGGAATATTTGAACGTTAAAGTGCAAAATTTGTTATGACTTAAAACTGCTCCTTTAAAATTCATGTATGAATTGTGCATAGAACCATTTGACAATTCTTTATATAATGCAAGCATTGCTTTTAAAGCCTTACTTTTTCCTACCATCTATGTAAATTTATCACATTGGGATTTTAACAGCAGGCCCCTCCAAACATGGCGCCTGCTGACCCGCTGCACCACCGCAACTCGCCCTGATGGGTAGATATGATATGAATTTCAGGTTAAAAACTATAAATGTATTATAGAAAAACCCAAATGAACCAATGACATCCTCACTCCTCACATTGATCAGATTAAAGCCTGGGATTATAATCTGATATCATCCTGAAGATCCTCAGTCAGGAGGTTCTGGACACTGAAGATCTTTGCTCTTAATTCTCTTCAGTTTTTACCCAAAACCAAAGAGACACAAGATCATCTGATCTCAGTGACATGTTTTATTTATCTTTTATTTATCTTTTATTTTTCTTGTCTTTAGCTGAATCTCATCAGCAGCATATCAGCAAACATTGTTCACATCAGCAGGTTGAAAATCTACAAATAAATAAATATTAATTACAGATCACAATAAATTCATTTTAACTTTGATTAACTCAATTAATGATTTAATAATTTACTATTGGATAATTAAATTATATTCCAAACAGTCTCATTCATTTGTTTCCAAACACATAAAAAACATCAAACAATAAATCTATTTTTGTTTTCTCAATACAATTTGAATGATATAAACTGAATAATGTTTATTTCTGCCATGAAGTTTTTGAGGTTCTTTGAAATCATCATTCAGATCCGGTAACTTTAGAAATTAAGCAGTGAACGGGTCGGGAGCGCTTGATTCTTTACAAGGTTCGTACCGGTTGGGTGGAGATGATGAATGCATTAAAAAAGACCATTTAATGATTTAACTAGACCGTCGTCTTGTATTGATGGAGGCAGAGAAACTAACTGGAATCAAACACTGAACCAGTTCAGAACTCAAACTGGAGACGATCTGATCCACTGATAGAGAAACATTGAGAAACTGGATGAATCTGGAGGATTTGAGCTTTTATGGACCATTTGATTAATATTAATATTACAAGCTTCAGTTTATTAGTTTCTCATTTCAACATCATAAAAACATCAAATGATAGTTTTCAGTAAATCTCCAGCCAATTGAACAAACATTACATTCAGTTTAATCAAACATGAATGTGATTAATGTTTCATTTATTACATTTCTAACCAGCAGGGTTTTAGTCCAGATTTAGAGGAACTCAGTTTTCTGCAGTTTGTTCTAGATCTGTGGTAGATAGAAGCTGAATGCTGATCCTCACTTCATCTCCACTGTTACAGTGAAGTTGCCTCCACTTTCTTTAAATCAGACAAAATCAAACGTTTGTGCAGCAAAAACTTGCGTTTGTGCTGCCATCATTCTAAAGATATGAATAAAAATGTAGAGGTCATCAAAGGTCAATGAACATCAGTTCTTCTATAAACTTTGTGCTCTGATTTGAAGTCATAATAAGTGATGATAATGACAGTCGATCATGAAATTAGATTAACTATCTAATCTAACAGCAGATTAGACAGTTGGCATGTTTTGCTCTTGTTCTACTTTTTGCATTTCAACAGTAGTTTGTCTAACAGCGCCCTCTGGTGATCCGAAACTAAACTAGTTTCCTGATCTCATCAGGGTTCTGGTTCTGGTTCCTCTGATCCAGTGGCAGAGCCAGAGAGGTGGCCGGGGTGGCCCTTGCCACCCCCAACAGAGCCCTTGCCACCCCTACTGCCACCCCACTGGAAATGGTCATTTTAAAATATAATACTGATGAGATCGGCAAAGATTTGCCAGGAAAACTGTAATTTCCGACTGTCCCTGAAGGCAGCCCGATGCCCGACGCTGTTCATTGGTTAAGCTGACATGTTGGTTCCTGCTTGATCCAAAACATCCGCGGCTTCAGAGTTACACCGTCCAGGAGTTTTTCAGGTATTTCCAACATTTTCCCCTCAGCGGTAACCGCTGTGTTACCTTCCTAATGAGAGGCGGCGCTTGTCATACATTTCTAGAAACACCGCTGCGTGGTGCCTCGTTTATTATATTAGCCATGCTAGTGCTGATAGATTGTGTTTTAGACAGATTCTTTTAACATGTTTTAGTGCACATGCTGCCCTGTAATGTTTTATTCTCCCAGCTCTTGCTTGAAATGTGTGGTAAGAATATGTGAAAAACCATTAAGTTTTATAATGACTGAAATGTAAGTAGGCTATGTCATATGAAACCTAACTAGTTATATTAATTTAATTAATCTGTTTTTAATTTAGTATTATTTTAGCTAGCTACAGAAAACTAAAAACTATAGTTTAAATAATAGTTAAAATAGTGTTGTCTCTGCCAAACAGTCATGGAGTCTAAATACCAGGCTCTTATTTTGTGTAAGGCAACTTTATCTATATAGCACCTTTCAGCCAAAGACAATTCAAAGTACAAGAAAGATAAGGACTACATACTGTTAGAAGATGGAAAAAAAGAGCAAGCAGACAAAAAATAGACAAAGTAAACATGAAAATTGTAATTATAGTAGGTGAGTGGGATTAAAAAATTAAGAATAGACAACTTCAAATAAAGTTTTGAACCTTGTTTTAAATAAACTCAAGGTAGGGGCAGACTTACAATGAGCAGGAAGTTTATTCCATAGTGTTGGAGCATAAAAACTAAAAGCTGCTTCACCATGTTTAGTTCTGACTCTCGGTATAGTTAATAGGTTTGATTCTGATGATCTTAACGGTCTCAGTGGTACATAGGGCTGCAGAAGACCGGAAATGTGGTTTGGATTTCTATTATGAAGTGCTTTATAAACTATTAAGGAAATTTTAAAGTCAATTCTTTGAGCAACAGGCAGCCAGTGCAGAGATCTGAGAACTGGACTGATGTGCTGATCTCTTTTTGTATTAGTTAGGACTCTTGCAGCAGCATTCTGTAGGAGCTGGAGCTGTCTTAATGCTTTTTTAGATAATCCAGTAAAAATGGCATTGCAATAATCGAGTCTGCTAAAAACAAAGGCATGAACTAGTTTCTCAGAATCCTGTATGGACATGAGTCGTCTGATTTTAGCAATATTTTTAAGGTGATAGTATGATGTTTTTATAATAGATTTGATGTGATAATTGAAATTCAGATCAGGATCCATGATTATCCCTAGAGCCCAAATGAAGAGAAAAGGGAAAATCTCCCAGTTCTTCTTAAAGAGGCAGAAACCAGGACCAAAAACCAGGACCAGGACCAGACCAGACCAGGACCAAAAACCAGGGCCAGACCAGGGCCAGACCAGGGCCAGACCAGGGCCAGACCAGGGCCAGACCAAGACCAGACCAGGGCCAGACCAGGCCAGACCAGGGGCCAGATCAGGGCCAGACCAGGACCCTGCAGCAGTGACCAACCTGGAGAAGCCAGCCAGGAGACACCAGGCCCAAGTGCATCACCAGCCGGTTAGAGGTTGTGACAGAAAGTTATTCAGTAGTAAAATCCAATAAGCCTAATTCTGAAGGTTAGCATGATGCTTTTAGCATTCTGTCTGTTTATGCATTTCACAATTAAGCTCCAGAGAGAGATGAGGGTGATATAGATTCAGAGTCAGACTCTGGGGAGGAAGACAGTGAAGCAGAAGGAAATGGCACTGAACTCCCCCCACCCAGCACAACCTATTGCACACCCGAGAAGGACCAGTTGGTAGCCACACACTACCCATGTTATGCTACACAAACTTAACTAATTACAATTTAACTTATGTCTGCCCAAAAATACTCTTAAAATAGTTAATATAATTCCCTAATATTTATTCCAGACATATTCTGGGCTCTGAGTTTACATTTGCATGTTCACTGTTCCATAGAGCCGTTTGTCTTGTTTCTTCATGGCAAATCTTTGTTAAATAAACCATTTTAATTTGAATGTGTGTGAAAAATATTTGTTTCCTTTGGTTCATCATTTGTATATGGACCCCTCTGATAAAGCCTTGCTCACCTTTGGCCACCCCTTGAAAAAAATTCTAGCTCCGCCACTGCTCTGATCCTCTCAGCCTCATGTTGACCTGGTGAACTTTGACTCCTGCTCTCTGATTGGCTCCTGCCTGCTGTGACCTGCTGGTCTCTGTCGCCCCCTGCAGGCCTGCTGTGGTCCCACCACTAACCTCTTCCTCTTCCTCCTCTTCCTCTCAGGTCTGCAGATCTCAGTGTGGATCAGCTGCTTTCCGGGCCTCAGCCAGGTGAGAACAGAACCAGAACCAGCTGGTACCGACCCAATCATCTGGTTCTGGTTCTAATGCTGGTAGAACCCGGCACCATCTGACCCGTGGTCCTGGTTCTGTTGTGGTCCTGGTTCTGTTCTGGTTCTGACCCGTGGTTCCGGTTCCGTCTCCAGGTTGGTGATCGATGACGGGTCGGCTGAAGCTCATGTCTGGTTGTCGGGGCAACCGGTCCAGGCTGTGCTGGGATTGGCTGATTCCCAGTGGGCGGGGCTCCAGAGGGCGGTCAGGGTCAGAGGTCACATCCAGGTGTTCCCTGGGGGGCGGAGCCTGGTCAGTAGCTGCCTGCTCTCTGATTGGCTGTCAGGTGAGTCTCTGATCTGATTGGTGCGTCTCTTCCAGAGGACAGACGGAGACACTGAGGACGTCCTGCTGCACTTCCTGCTGTCCCTCTGCAGCAGTGATGTCATCGGGCAGCAGGTGATCCTCACCTGCAGGAAGCCGACCAATCAGAGCTCAGCAGGTAGGAACGCTCAGCAGAACCTGCTGGACCCGGTCCAGAGGACTGACCCGGTTCTGATCCGGTTCTGACTCCATCAGAGGTGAGACGCTTCAGCCGAGGAGACAGAGACTTCCTGACCAGGAGGCTCCGCCCCCTGCAGCTCACCTGCTCTCACCTGGAGCTGCTGGAGGATTCAAGAAGAACCGAGTCAGAACTCTGATCCGATCCGGACTCACCTGGAGACGGGATGGAAATCAGGGTTCCTGTTCACCTGCTGAACCTGTTCACCTGCTGAACCTGTTCACCTGCTGAACCTGTTCACCTGTGTGTTTAACAGCAGATCTCAGTCTGACAGAAGCACCTGGACAGGTGACTGAGTGTTATCAGATCTCTGTCAGGCTGCAGGTCTTTGACTAGGCCGTTAGAGGCGACATGTTGGATTTTCTCTTTTCATTTATTAAAACTTTATTTACTCTGAATTGCTTGAATATTTATAGTGAAGCTTCACATGGATACAGTTGTCATGGTGTGTAACCATAGCAACAAGGTCATTTTATCACAGCTGATTAACTTGATCGGGTCCATAAGGTTGCAGAACCGAACCGGGACGGAACAGAATCTCCATGATGAGAATCTCATTGGTTCTGACACAGAACCCTTTAATGAAACCGGGTCGGGACTCTGAGAACAGAACCGGGTCAGAACCGGGTCATCAGTTGATGCTGCAGCTGCAGGTTCAGCCAGCAGGGGGCAGAACCGCCTTCAGAACCCAGTTCTATCTGAACTCTGGTTCTTCTTCAGAGGATCCAAACCGGACCAGAGAAGTTCTGGTTCTGATCCAGTCTGGGTCGCTCACAGCGCCACCATCAGGGATAAAGTGTTACTGCAGGTAACTGGATCAAAACCGGGCCTGCTGGTTCTGATCCAGTTCATAACGACAGTAGAGGTTCTGATAGTTTATTGATTTTATTTCAGGTTCAAACATCAAAGATTAAAATCTGATTATTGATGAAGATGATTAGAGGAAGATGAAGAGAAGCAGCCGGGCCACCAGAACCAGAACCGACCCACAGAACCGGGCCAGATGGAGAACTGGAACCTCCTCTGGTTCTGGTTCTGGATCAGATGGTCCAGTTCAGCAGGAAGCAGGACGAACCGGAACCAGAACCTCCATCCGGGCTCAGCTGGTCGGAACCAGAATACGACCTGGAAGAGAAACGATGGACCGGGTCAGAACCTGGTACTGGATGTAGAACTGGGTCAGACTGGATCTGAACTGGATTTAAACCAGTTCTCTGCTGGTTCTGTTCAGGTTCTGTTCTAGTCCAAAGCTCAGCGGCTCAGTCAAAGTCTGATCAGGGGTCAGAGGTCAGAACAGTCCTGGGTCGTAAGGCCACATCCAAGATGGCCGACTGGTTCCTGTTGCTCCATCCTGCTGATAAAAACTAAAAACTACAACAATTTTCACAATTTTCTTTATTTTAAAGGTTTTTCTGTTTTCCTCAGTTTTTGCTGATAGTTTTATTTATTAAATACAGAAAATTCAATATAATCATGTTTATCAGTGAAACAAAATTATTTCTATACTTTTAAAAATGTATTTATTCTATTTTTGTGAGGCAAATCGCTCGGTGAACTTTATCATATTTCCAAGATATTAAACATTGAAATGTTCTAATAATCAGTTTATCAATTTATTTGACTAATAAAGACATAAAACTGTTTTATGCAGATTAAAGTTAGTTTGATATAAAGTGGAGCAAATAAAGATGAAGTGAAGGATAAACATGGCAAATACAGAAAATAATAAAATGCCTGATGCAACATTGTGGAAATAAAAATGGAACTAAAATGTATTTTTTAACAGAAACTATGAATGCTTTATGAACCAAAATGTCACAATAAATTCATCATTTTCTGCTCCAGTCTGAGAGAAAAATATTTGTTTAAAATCATGATAATAAAACCAAACATCTTTTTATTCCAGTCCAACAAAAAATATATTAATTTCATAATTACACATAATTATTATCTGCTAAATAAATTAAATATCATTTCCTGCATTTTCTGACAGATTTTGAGACAATAAACATTTTTTCAATTGCGATTTTATTAAAGTTTTTAGAAAGTTTTAAAAAGTGGATGTTGTGCAATAAATGTATATTTAAGTTTTAATATAATTTATTCTAACAGGATGAATTAAATTATGATATTTAATCTTCTGGTCTCCATTTTAAAGTGAAATTATTTACTTTTAGAAAGTGTTTAAGTAAAATGATAAAATCCCAATCTTTTTAATATGTTAATATCTTAATTTAAGTTTAGAAATTTGTTTTGCATTTGTGACATTTTGTTTTATTTTCCTCAGTTTTAATTTTATTCTTTTTCTGATCAGTTTATCAAATCAAATGTTTTTATTACTAATGTCATGATATTTTCTTTTAATTTTGGATGGAAAAAACAAAACATTTCCATAAATCGTCCTTTTAACTCGAAGCAGCACAAGCAGCAATGCATTGTGGGTAATGCAGTTCTCTGCAGTCTAAAGCTGCAACTCAGTAAAGGAGGAAACAGAATCCAAGATGGACGAACAGAGGATGAGGGACACTGTGACCTTTAACCTCCAACATGAACAAGGGACAGAGAGGATTTGGACCGGGCCTAAATGTGTTCTGGTTCTATAATGGGCCTGTCTAAACTGGCTTTAAACTGGTTCTGACCTTTGACCTTCCTCTTGTAGTAGATGAATGCTGCTGGTTTTTAAATCATCTGTAAAAATATCTGAACTGGTCTGAATTGATTCTATACTGGTTCTGTTCTGGTTCTGGTCCTAAACCAGTTCTGGTTCTGGTTCTAAATGGGTTCTGGTTGGTTCTGACCTTTGACCTTCCTCTTGTAGTAGATGAATCCAGCCAGAGACAGAATCAGACCCAGGATCAGTCCTGAAGCTCCGATGGCCAGTTTGTTCCTCTCTGACTCCGGCATGGACGGGTCTGGAGGGACATGGAGACAAGAGGGGGACAGGTGAGACAGAAACAGGTGAGACATGAGGTCAGTGAGACAGGTGTCTCCTCCAGCTGTCTCCTCCAGGTGTCTCCTCCAGGTGTCTCCTGTCCTTCTTACCCCAGTTGGTGATCAGAGGTTCCTTCAGGCTGCTGTGTTCCACCCTGCAGGAGATCCGCTCTCCAGACCTGAAGAGACACCAACAGAACCGGGTCAGAACCAACATAACCGGGTCAGAACCAGCAGGAAACTGGGTCTAGTTATGGCTCTACTGGTTCTACTGTAATGGTTCTAGTTATGGCTCTACTGGTTCTACTGGTTCTGGTTCTGGTGTTTCTAGTGGTTCTGGTTCTAATGGTCCCAGTGTTCTCACTGGTTCTGGTTCTGACCCACCTGGGCGTGTACTCCAGCGTGGAGTGGACCTGGTAGTACCAGTCTCCGTCCTCCATCTCGTCAGTAGTCGTGACGTCTGATGTCACTTCCTGTCCGTCTCTCAGCCAACGAACTTTGATGGTTTTAGGAAAGAAATCATAAACTCTGCAGACCAGCATGGAGGGATGGTGGCCACCAGAGGGCGTAGTGGAGAACAGTCTGACGGTGGGAGCGACTGGGAGATCAATAACAGGTTATTGGTTCATTATTAATTCGGAATCCATACATGTGACAGACTGGTGACCTGTCCAGGTGACCCGCCTTTCACCCAGAATGTTGCTGAGAGGCAGCAGAACCTCCTGACCCCTCTGGGGTCAAGGGTCAGAAGATGAATGGATGGATAGAAATCCAGACATGATGCCTGAATGGAACAGGAATTATTGCTATTATTATATCAATATTATCATTGATTATTGATGGTAAAACCAGTTTAACCAGAACAGCAGCTGCTGGGAGAACTGGAGGAAATGAAAGTTTATTGTGACGATTCAGATTATTGATCCAAACAGATTATATGAGGTGTTATAGATTGGTTCATCTAAATAGATCTGGGTGTTATAGATTGGTTCATCTGTAACTTCTGTATTTAATTTCTATAATGATGTTTATATTTATGATCAATTAACAGAAATTATTTTATTTTTCTTGATTGTTTCCAGATAGAATTTAAATGTTTTATACATTTAATATTGATAAATTTATTACTGTGAAATGTTTCATATTGATTAACTCTAATAGTAAATAGTTTATCAATAACCTGATCAGTGATTGGATCTCTATAGATCAGCTGATCAGATCCATGATCAGATAAATATTGATCATTTGATGACATCAGAGTTTAATGTGTTATTTAATCAATAATCAATAATGATGATATTGATCCAGTCAGCAGAATTGATCAGAGTATCAATGAGGAAATGATCAAATCAAACTCACCTGATTTATCCAGAGCGTTCTGGTAGTAGATACCAATGTTGTGTAGGCAGTAGGTTCCCTTCTGAGCTCTCATTGGTCCTATCTGTGAAGGATTATTGTTCCATTGTTCTGCGTTCTTCACTCCAAACTCCGTGTATCCAACATATTTCCCCAGGTTGCTGTCAAACCTGATGAGCTCCAGCTTGTTGTAAACATAGGAGTCGATGAACTGAATGCCATTCAGATCCGTGGAGTTAAAGACGCAACGACTCACTCTGTAATTCAGAAATCCATCTGGAACCAGAACAGAACCTCAGTATTGATTTACTATCAGTTATTGATCCTATCATGTGTTCATTTCATATTATTAATTACTAATCAATACATTTGAATTGATTGATATAATGATTAGTATATTAATGATCAATGATTAATCAGAATATTGATCAATTTATAACTTATAAATATGGATCATTGATTCTCAAGCTGAACTAATTAATTTTGATCCAGATATTAGTTATAGTATTGATCAGAAACCAGATTATTGATCCAACCTTTTTAAAAGTATTTGATCAGTATTGATTAGTATTGATCAGATTATTGATCCTTATTGCTCTACAGACTGAAACAGTTTAAGTCCCAACTATTGATCCATATAATAACTTATTGATCAGTGATTATCAGTTATTACCAGAGTATTGATCACATTATCAGTGATTATCAGTTATTGATCGTACCTGCAGAGTGTATGGTGATGATGACCAGCAGCCAGCAGAGCAGTGATGGAGCCATGTCTCTCTGTGTCTCCCAGTCAGAGGAACTAACTGGTTCTGATGGGAACTGCTGTAAAAACCAGAACAGAGTCACATGACCTCTGACTCACTGGTTGCCAGGTAGAAGAGACTGAAGCTGGAGAGCAGAGAGAGAAACTGGTTCTGTTCTGGTTCTGGTTCTTCCTCACCTGGTTCTGGTTCTGTTCCAGTACCAGGTTTCTGCTGGTCCAATGAACCGGTTCTGGTTCTACAGAGAGAAACTAAATAAAACTAATTTACTGGAACAACTGGATCTACTGACAGAACATCCTGTTTCTGTTCAGAACTCGGATCAGAACTGGATCAGAACCAGCTGATGGTTCTTATTTTATACATTAATAAATGTTCATTTAGTTTATAAATCCCCTTCAAACCAGTTGGTTCTGCTGGTTCTGCTGGTTTCCTCCAGAACCAGTTCCTGGTCTCCAGCAGCTCTCATCTCCAGCTTTCCTCTACCTGGCTACTGATGACGTCAGAGCCCTCCTGCCCTCTGATTGGCTGCTGCCAGCGTTTGGTTCAGCAGCAGCTTCAGTTTCTCTCAGAGTCTCTGAGTCTGACTGATGATGAAGATGAAGATGAAGCTGCTCCTCTTCCTCTGCGGGCTCCTCTGGGTCTCTGCTGATGGTGAGTAACACTGGTTCTGACCGGGTCCATACTGGGTCCAAACTGGTTCTGACTGGTTCTGATGGAGCCAGTGGGTTCTGAGGTTCTGCTCCTGGTTCTGGTTGTTCATCAGTTTCTCTGTGTCTCTAGTTCTTCATGAGGACATTCATATCAATGGATGTTCAGACTCTGATGGAGAGGACATGCTCGGTCTGGATGGAGAAGAGATCTGGGTCGCTGACTTCAAGAAGAAAGAAGGAGTCATTGCTCTGCCTCCTTTTGTTGATCCTGTCACCTACTCAGGATATTATGAACAAGCTGTGGCGAATCAACAGGTCTGCAGATCAAACCTGAAGGTTGTTCGCAGCGCCACGAAGGGCATTCCAGTGGAAAAAGGTAAAGATCAATAATCATTTAAACTGATTTATTTTCATCTTTGATCAGATGATTATTTTGTAATTAACTGTTTATTATTAATAAATCACAATATTTTAATAAATTAAATCCAGTCTGTGAGGAAAAATCATGTTTAAAATCTGATATGATGTTAATTAAAGTTATTCCAGATTATTACAGTTTATATTAATCTAATATTATAACTATTAACTGTTTATTAACCATTAATAACATGCAGTTTATTCAATATACAAATGATTTGATATATTTCAGTTCTATTAAACATTTTATTTCATGTAAAATAATTAATATTAATATCTCTCCTTTCATTTGATTAATCTAATAACTGATAATAAATAACTAAAACATTCAGTCAAACTGGATAATTAAATAAAAGGAATTTAAAGTTTCATCTTTACATAATTAATAAACAATAACTGCTCCCAGTTAAGATGATGATAATTATTATAACATCATAACGTTGTAACATGATCAATATGTTTGTTTGGTTCTGCATAAATTAAACATTAAACATTAAATGTATCAAACTGATTCATGCAGCAGCTTCTGATATTTCACTGGTTAAACTGGTTTTGTGCATCAAACTGGTTCCAGACTGAAATGAATGAATAAAACCAGAGAGGAAAACATTGATCATCTCATCAATGCAGAGGAAAATAGATCAAAAGTTTCAAACTAGTAAAAAGTCAAGATTTTTCATTTTGGATTAAAACAGAGAAATGTTTCCAGGACATTTTGTTTTGTTTTGTTTTGTGAGAAAATGGAAAGTGTATAGAAAAGGAAATTTTGGACATTTAATTTAGTTGTTTTTCTTTACCGACATAAACAGAGATTTAAATCTGACCCATAATTATTTTTGAGGGATTTTTGATTATTTTTTAGTATTGTGTTTTTTTTAAATAAATCATTGTTGTTAAAATCAATAAATTTTATATTCAGTGGTTGGATGTTTATTTTCCTATCAAATTAAATGATGTAACATGTTTGACCAGATTCCTGTGACATATTGAGTTTAATATGTTTTTCTTTAAATCAACTGAATTTTACAGAACCAAAGCAGGTCATGCTGTCAGTCAACCATCAGAGCTGATTGGACCCGATTCTGTTCTGGTTCTGCTCTGGTTCTGTTGGTTCCTATGGAAACTGTTCCACAGCTGATGGTCCAGTTTGACTGGGAACCAAAATGCAACATTTGATCCATTTTCATGCTCTGGTTTTCGTTCTCACTGCTTTCCAACCGTATCAGAGTTCAGTTCAACTGGACCGAGACCAAGGAGGTTAGACGGACCAGATTTAACTTTTTAGTCTGTTTTGGAATTAAAATGAGTATTTAACTTTCCAAGAATCAGACAGATTTTTTCTTTCGAAAAAGTTTATTGATACTTGAGACATTTTAAAAAACATGGCATTTATGCAATTATACAGAGAGTCTTTTTACTTTGTCTTTAAAATACAATTCTCATTAATTAAATTAAACTAAGAGCAGATAAGAACAAGGATAAAACCATCACAGTTAAAAGTTGAGCAGGACCGGGATGACTCCATATCAAGTCTGGAGTCATCCCGTCCCTCCAAACACTGATGGCGCCCAGCGGGGATCCTCACCCTGATGCTCCTTCCCTCCTGCCTCATCCGGAGAGCCAGGCCGCCGCTGCCGGGACCTCCGTCCATGAAGCTCCGGCTCCTCCGTCCACGGAGGCGCCGGCGGTTCTTCTTGGTGGCTGTGTCCGTGGGGTTAGGGTTAGGGTTAGGGTAGGGTTAGGGTTAGGGTTAGGGTTGTGTCCTTGGCGCCACCTGCAGCTCTTAGTGTCTCTCTTTTTGCTGCCGCCATCCGGATCACAGCCACGGCGTGGATCTGCCTGCGCCTGTTCACCAGCAGGTTCTGGAGGTCCAAATGGCGTCTTTGATGGTGGCTAGGGTGAGCCACATCTCTGCGAAATCTTTTCTTCCGATTCTCTGGCGGCTCACCCCGTACAGCACTAGCTGTGCATCGAGGACCCCCTGCCGGCAAGTGTGGGAATTGCGAGGAGCCGGCCCGTTGCCCACAGGTCCTCAGCAGCGCTGCACTCCCACAGCAGATGCCTCACCGACTCCGGCGCCACAACCGGGTCGGGGGGCAGATGGACGTTGCACTCTAGTTGCAATCTGTTTCGAGACAAACAGATTAGAGTCAAACTGGACTCTAATCTGGACTAGAAGCAGAATAAACAGGTCTGGTGTGAATGCAGTAATATAACCCATAAGTCTGTTCCTCAGTGATGGAAGAGAAAAATCTAACAGGTTAGCCCCGCCCCCCGACCAATCAGAGAGCAGCAGCCAATAGTGAATCAGTTCAGCAGGAGAAACAGATTTAATCTCAGATTAAAGTGAGAAACTTCTAGAAACATTAAGAAGGTAATTCAGCTTAAATGACTTTCAGGTGGTTCTGCTGCCAACTGGACCAGAACCACTGGGTTCACCTTGGATCAGTTCAATCCTCTTTACCATTTATTGATCATCAGGTCATCAGTTCTTCTGCTTCTCTGATCATTATAGACTCTGATCAAACTGATCCACCATCACAGGTTCTGCTCTGAACCATCCTGGACCAGTTTCTCCGTCTGGTCCTGTTCCTCCAGTTAACCCTTTGGTTTCTGCCCTGGTTTCTCCCCAGATGCCCCCTCAGGCCTGGTTATTTACCCCAGAGACGATGTGGAGCTGGGAGAGAAGAACATCCTGATCTGTCACGTCTCTGGTTTCTATCCGGCTCCGGTCAACATCTCCTGGACCAGAAACGGACAGAAAGTGACTGAAGGAACCAGCATCAATGTTCCCTTCCTCAACAAGGACAACACCTTCACTCAGATCTCCAGGCTGCACTTCGTCCCTCAGCTGGGAGACATTTACAGCTGCACAGTGGAGCATCTGGCCCTGAAAGAACCACAGACCATAACCTGGGGTGAGGAGACTTTGACTAGACCACAAGCATCAACAGGAACCTTTAATGTATTGATGAACCTGATTGATCCTGATTGAACTAAACATCCAGATGTTTCTTGTGTCTCCAGATGTGGAGGTCAACAATCCTCAGTCCGGTTCCGGTCCGGCCATCTTCTGTGGAGTCGGTCTGACCATCGGCCTGCTGGGAGTCGCTGTGGGAACTTTCTTCCTGATCAAAGGGAACGAGTGCAGCTGATTGGCTGGTTAGAGCTGATTGGCTGAAGCTGATTGGTCGATGGTTTATCAGTGATTTATGTTCATTTTCAAACTGTTTTATTTTTCAGTTTCTTCACTTTAATCAGTTTCTTCATTGATGTAAATTTAATATAAACTATTTTGAAAGTTTAAATCTTTTCATTCATAAAACATGAAACTTTTATCTGATGGTTTTTATGTAACTGCATTTACTGTCAGTTTGTTCAGTTAATAAATGATCAATTATTTCTATCAGTTTCTTGTCATTCATCCAGTTCAGAACCAGAACAAACAGCAGAACCTCTGGACTCAGGATGTTCCCTCATCTGTTCCCAATAATAACTTTAATACAATCTGCAATTATAAATGAATTCAGCAGCAGTTTTTCTCCTCTGCATGTTTCTAGTTTCTCCATCAGACTGGAGGATGATAGAGGATCAGTTCTCTGCTGCTGTAGCCGCCGCCCTCCACAGGAAGTCAGGAGATCAGCTGATTGAGATGAATATTATAAACATTATAACATTATAAAGATCAGAAACATCATCAGTTTCTCTCTGTTCGTCACCAGAGACACAGGGAGTCAGACGCCCCCTGCTGGAGCAGCTGGGTAACATCTGCAGCAGGTGGGCGGAGCCATCTTGGTCTGTTTGCTGCAGCAGGGTCATGTGACACAAGACACACCCACTCTGATCTGGATCAGAGAACCAATCAGAATTAACCTGGTTTATATTCAGACCAGCCAATCAGAGAGCAGCTGGTGATGATGTCATCAGTCACCAGGTGAAGGACAGAAACAGCTGCTGGAAACATCTGGCTGAACCAATCAGAGGCTGAGCAGGCAGTGAGTCATTATGATGGTATTGATCATCAGTAGGAGAACCAATCAGATCAACTGGATCTCCTGACCAGATCAGGTCAACCTGCAGGTCAGGAATCCAAACAGGAAGTTTGTTCTGCTGGTTCTGAAGGTCCAACATGAGGCCTGGAGGTTCTGGTCCTGAAAGTCTCTGAGTCTAACAGAGTCTTTGCTTCTGTAGAGGTTAAAAGGTTAAATTATCATTAATTATCAATTTTCAATAATCTGCTGATCAGGTTAGTTATTTTCCCTTTAGGATCAATAAAATATTTTAAACTGAATCTGAATAATAAATATGATTTAATGCTGTGACATCATCATGTTTATTATGAGATCATGTGATCAGTAAAACATGACCTTTGACCTCCAGCTGCTGGAGACAAATAAAAAATTATAAACCAGTGAATATTTATTGGTATGCTGATGATTCAAGTTTATTTTTTCATCAGAACCTTAAACTGTGACCCAAACCTGATAGGAACCAGAACCCGGTCCAATCAGAACCCGGTCCAATCAGAACCCGGTCCAATGAGGTTCTGAGCTGCTTTGGGTTCATTAGGATCTACAGGGAGAACGGAGGTGAAGGTTATGGATACGGTTATGATTGGAAGACAATGGAAAACCCTGAAACATTCCAACAGAGGCATGAAGTGTTTCTGAGGGTCAGAGGTCAGAGGTCACTCTCTCTCTCTGTGTTTATCTTGACCAGCTTTAACCTCTGACCCTCAAACTGAAACGCCAATCAGGAAAACAGCAGCTGATGACTCATCAGTTGCTAGGAGACGACTGTTGTTGTTTACCAGGTCAGCAGCGCCCCCTGCTGGGAGGATCTACAGTTATTATTATAATGTCTTATTACTTAACACATATTAATGTGTGAAGTAATGTCAAGAAAATCCGAGATCATCCCACTTCCCCATGCTGGAGATTTTAAATTAACAGTAACAATAAATAAATTACCTTTAAAATAAGTCACACAAATCACATCTAGACCCAACAGTCGACTCCAGACTGCAATAAAATAAACCTGGTTGTGTGTGTTGTTTTTGTCTCCTGCAAACTTTTCTTTAATTAAACTTATTTTTCTATCTAATCATAAGAAATCATAGTCAGAGAGAGATGAGACAGGAAGAGCAGGTTTCCTGAAAAAAGAGGAAGTAAGTTTCCAGCTTGCAGAGTTATAAAAACCAGACCAGTCCTTATTTAAAAGCATAAAAGTTTTAAAGGATGAAATCTAAACATTTTAAGTAATTAGATAAGATTTAAAGGAAAGTACTTATATTAATATTGGTTTACTTATAATAATATTTACACTCGTGGGAAAACTTACAAGTAAAACAAGTAACTGTAACTTTGGTAACAAATAATAATAAAAGGGGCTGCCACCTTATCGTGGTGGAGGGGTTTGAGTGCCCCAATGATCCTAAGAGCTATGCTGTCAGGGGCTTCATGCCCCTGGTAGGGTCACCCAAGGCAGACAGAGTCTTAGGGGAGGGACCAGACAAAGCGCAGCCCCAAGACCCCTATGATGAACAGAAACTTTGGACGTAGTGTTCCCTCGCCCAGACGCTGGTCACCGGGGCCCCACTCTGGAGCCAGGCCTGGAGGTGGGGCACGTTGGCGAGCGCCTGGTGGGCCGGGCTTTACCCATGGAGCCCGGCCGGGCTCAGCCCGAAGAGAAAACATAGGTCCCTCTTCCAATGGGCTCACCACCTATGGGAGAGGGGCCACAGGGGTCGGGTGCAATGTGTGATGGGTGGTGGCCGAGGGAGGGGGCCCTGGCGGTCCGATCCTCGGTTGCAGAAGCTGGCTCTTGGGACGTGGAATGTCACCTCTCTGGTGGGGAAGGAGCCGGAGCTGGTGTGTGAGGCTGAGAGGTTCCGGCTAGAAATAGTCGGTCTCACCTCGACGCATGGCTCTGGTTCTGGAACCAGTCTCCTTGAGAGGGGCTGGACATACTTCCACTCTGGAGTTGCCCGCGGTGAGAGGCGTCGGGCAGGAGTGGGCATACTTGTTGCCCCCCATCTCGGCGCCTGTACGTTGGGGTTTACCCCGGTGAACGAGAGGGTAGCCTCCCTCCGCCTACGGGTGGGGGGACGGGTTCTGACTGTTGTTTGTGCTTACGGGCCGAACGACAGTTCAGACTTACCCACCCTTCTTGGAGTCCTTAGAGGGGGTACTGGAGAGTGCCCTCCTGGGGACTCCCTCGTTCTGCTGGGGGGACTTCAACGCTCACGTGGGCAATGACAGTGAGACCTGGAGGGCGTGGTTGGGAGGAACGCTCCCTCCGATCTGAACTCGAGTGGTGTTCTGTTGCTGGACTTCTGTGCTCGTCACGGATTGTCCATAACGAACACCATGTTCAGAGCATAAGGGTGTCCATATGTGCACTTGGCACCCAGGACACTCTAGGCACAGTTCGATGATCGATTTTGTCATCGTTTCGTCGGATCTGCGGCCGTATGTCTTGGACACTCGGGTGAAGAGAGGTGCGGAGTTGTCCACTGACCACTACCTGGTGGTGAGTTGGCTCCGGTGGTGGGGGGAGGATGCCGGTCAGACCTGGCAGGCCCAAACGTGTTGTGAGGGTCTGCTGGGAACGTCTGGCGGAGTCCCCTGTGAGACGGAGCTTTAGCTCCCATCTCCGGCAGAACTTCAAACACGTCCCGGGGGAGGCGGGGGACATTGAGTCTGAGTGGACCATGTTCCGTGCCTCCATTGTCGAGGCGGCTCATCGGAGCTGTGGTCGCAAGGTTGTCGGTGCCTGTCGTGGTGGCAACCCTCGAACCCGTTGGTGGACACCTTCGGTGAGGGATGCTGTCAGGCTGAAGAAGGAGTCCTATCGGGCCTTTTTGGCCTGTGGGACTCCGGAAGCAGCTGATGGGTACCGGCGGGGCGAAGCGGCGTGCGGCTCAGGTGGTTGCTGAGGCAAAAACTCGGGCGTGGGAGGAGTTCGGAGAGACCATGGAGAAAGACTTCCGTATGGCTTCGAGGCGATTCTGGTCCACCATCCGGCGTCTCAGGAGGGGGAAGCAGTGTAGCACCAACACTGTTTACAGTGGGGGTGGTGTGCTGCTGACCTCGACTCGAGGGACGTTGTGGAGTCGGTGGGCGGAGTACTGAAGACCTCCTCAATCCCACCAACATGCCTTCCATTGAGGAAGCTGAGCCTGAGGACTTTGGGTTGGGCTCTCCAATCTCTGGGGACGAGGTGGCCGAGGTAGTTAAAAAGCTCCTCGGTGGCCGGGCCCCGGGGGTGGATGAGATTCGCCCGGAGTATCTCAAGGCTCTGGATGTTGTAGGGGTTGTGTTGGTTACGCGACTCTGCAGTATCGCATGGACATCGGGGGCAGTTCCCCTGGATTGGCAGACTGGGGTGCTGGTCCCCCTGTTTAAAGAGGGATCGGAGAGTGTGCTCCAATTATAGAGGATCACACTCTTAAGCCTCCCTGGCAAGGTCTATTCGGGGGTACTGGAGAGGAGGGTCCGTCGGATAGTCGAACCTCGGATTTTTGGAAGAGCAGTGTGGTTTTCGTCCTGAGTCGTGGAACACTGGACCAGCTCTACACCCTCAGCAGGGTCCTGGAGGGTGCATGGGAGTTCGCCCAACCGATCTACATGTGTTTTGTGGACTTGGAGAAGGCGTTCGACCGTGTCCCTCGGGGTGCCCTGTGGGGAGTTCTCCGGGAAGTATGAGGGTGCCGGGCCCTTTGATACGGGCTGTCAGGTCCCTGTATGACCGGTGTCAGAGTCTGGTCCGCATTGCCGGCAATAAGTCGGGCTCGTTCCCAGTGAGGGTTGGACTCCGCCAGGAGCTGCCCTTTGTCACCGATTCTGTTCATTACTTTTATGGACAGAATTTCTAGGCGCAGCCAAGGTGTTGAGGGGATCCGTTTTGGTGGCCTTAGGATTGCATCTCTGCTTTTTGCGGATGATGTGGTCCTATTGGCTTCATCGGGGACGTGATCTGCAGCTCTCGCTGGAGCGGTTCGCAGCCGAGTGTGAGCGGCCGGGATGAGGATCAGTGCCTCAAGTCTGAGACCATGGTCTTGAGTCGGAAAAGGGTAGAGTGCCTTCTCCGGGTCGAGGAGATGTCCTGCCCCAAGTGGAGAGTTCAAGTATCTCGGGATCTTGTTCACGAATGAGGGAAGAAGGGAGGCGTGAGATCGACAGGCGGATTGGTGCAGCGTCCGCCGTGAAGCGGGCGCTGTACCGGTCCGTCGTGGTGAAGAGAGGGCTGAGTCAAAGGCGAAGCTCTCAATTTACCGGTCGATCTACGTTCCTACCCTCATCTATGGTCATGAGCTTTGGGTAATGACCGAGAAAGAGCGAGATCGCGAGTACAAGCGGCTGAAAATGAGTTTTCTCCGTAGGGTGGCTGGGCTCTCCCTTAGAGATAGGGTGAAAGCTCGGTCATCCGGGGAGGGACTCAGAAGTAGAGCCGCTGCTCCTCCACATCGAGAGGGAGCCAGTTGAGGTGGCTCGGGCATCTGGTCAGGATGCCTCCTGGACGCCTCCCTGGTGAGGTGTTTAGGGCCGTCCCACGGGAGGAGGCGGGAAGACCCAGGACACGCTGGAGGGACTACGTCTCTCGGCTGGCTTAGGGGACGCCTCGAGGATTCCCCGGAGGAGCTGGAGGGAAGTGGCTGGGGAGAGGGAAGTCTGGGCCTCCCTTCTAAAGCTGCTGCCCACGACCCGACCCGGATAAGCGGCAGAAGATGGATGGATGGATGGATGGATGAGTAATAAAGTTGTGTTATCATAAAATTATAAATGAATGCTAAATCATCCATCCATCCATTCATTTCCGTCACTCTTCTCCCTAACGAGTCGGGAGTTGCTGGTTCCTCTCCAGCTGCATTTCCGGGCGAGAGGCGGGGGTCACCTGGACAGGTCGCCAGTCTGTCGCAGGGCAACACAAAGACGAACTAGGACAAACAACTGAGCACACACACACTCTCTCACACACACACACACACACACTCACACCTAGGGAGAATTTGGGAAGGCCAATTAACCTGACAGTCATGTTTTTTTGGACTATGGGAGGGAAGCCGGAGAACCCGGAGAGAACCCAGCATGCACAGGGAGAACATGCAAACTCCGTGCAGAAAGACCCGGGCAGAATCGAAGCCAGGACCTTCTTGCTGCAAGGCAGCAGCGCTACCCACTGCGCACTACTGCAGCCCCAATGCTGAAATCTAAAAGGTTTATGAATGTGAGTCTAACATTGATGTCAGGGCCCGTTAGAATGTGTGTGGTGAGGTGCGAGTGTCGCATCCTGTTCCAGTGAGATCTTTGTGGGAAGCCGAGGAGCTGAAGCAGAGTGGAGCCCATCAGCTCATCAGCTGCTGGGCACAAAGGAGCGTCAGACTCTTTCCTTCTGCGCTAGATGGTTACGTCTCCAGTCACTCTGGCCTCACCTGTGTTCTGTGTTGAAACTCTTTCGAGGTTTCATGGTTTCTGTGTTTTGCCGTTACTGGGAACAGTCCGTCTCCTCGTTTGTATTACCAAGAACCTGCCTGCTCGCTCCGCCGCTTCCGCTGTTCCCACGCAGCTTCAGTCCAGCCCTGGTCCTTGCGTCGTCCCTCCTCGCACGAACTACTGGGAACCACCAGACCACTTTCCCTGTGGACCCCGCGCCCTCCTTCCACTGCCAAGCCGCGACCCACAGTAAGCGGTTCGATAGATCTCTCAGTCAACCTCCAACCCGTCCTAGCCAGCTCTCATTTCAGACCATCCTGGTTTGAGGAACCCCATATCACTCCTCCTAGAAGAGCTGTGGATTATATTATCTCTGTTCTATTGTAAATAAATTCATTCACTTCCTATACAAAGTGTGGTTTCTTGCATGTGGGTCAGAAGAACTAACCATGTAACTGCTATGAGATCACTGATGATGTGTTGGAGGTGGATAGGTAGGTGAAGGTGCAAAGGTTAGGGTAAAAAATGGGGGACTAACAGGAAAGCAGAGATGACCAAGGCCTTATTAGGACATAGAAGAGACATGGGAGGAACATTTGGGCCATTAGCCAAGACATCAGGACAAGATATAATAAACATAACTAGGATGTTTGATTCTGAAAGAAAAGTAGATATGTGATAGGTTGCTTTTAGCGCCAAATGAAAACAAACATCCTTGGGACTCGCCAGAGCCACTAAACCAACCTGATTCAGTAACAAGTGCGAAAGTTGTAATAGAGAGTAGGAAGCGAAAGAGTTAACAGATGTGCTCTGTAGACAGGGGTTGGCTGTAGGCTGCTCAGTCTGGCTGATTCGCAGCAGAAGAGTGAGACATCTGGATGGAGGCCGTAGAAACTGCAGAGCGAATGCTACTCGAAACCAGCTTAAACATAGTTTACTTCAGTTCTGGGCAAATCCCAGCAGATTTTGGAAACTCATCACTACCTGTTAGATGGAGAGCTGGTAGCACATCTCCCCTCTCCTGTAGAGGAAGTAGTGACTGAGAGAGAGAGTGAAGGAGTGTGGCGGCATAGTGACAGTAATAACACATTATTACATTAATATGTGTGGAACTTTGTATGTTTCAGCAGACTAAAGTTTCAGTTTTTATCTCTAGTCTCTGATTGTCAGAGAGGAGAAACGATCAGATTATTGATTTTATAGAAAAACTCATTAAGATGAAAATGATCTTTATGAGTTTTTCTAAAATTTAATTTCAGATAAATAATGAACCAAACGGAACCAGTTGAACTGGAGCTGAACTGAGTTTACAACTGGTTCTGGTTCCGGAGGAACTGGGCCAGAACAGACGGTTTATTAGAGTCAATAATAAAATAAAACCGATGAGAACAAACAGAACCAGACCAGAACCGGTCCATCACAGAACTGATTTATGTTTTTATTCTTGGACCCAGTAGAACTCTTCCTCTGGTTCTGGTTCTGAAAAATAGATCCAAAGTCTAGTCAGAACCGTTCCTGTTCAGACTCCAGAACCTCAGACTGGACCCGCTCAGCTTCTGTTTACTGATCTGTTAATAAAGTTAACTGGTCAAATACTCTGCTGACCTTTGACCTTCTGAGCAGCCAATCAGAGCAGGCTGAACCGGGTCACCCTGCAGAACTCAGGCTGACCCGATCAGAGCAGTTCTGGTTCTGATGGGAGCAGCCGGGTCCAATCTGAAGGTAAGAACCGACTGAGACGTTTCAGAATGTTTCCCCCTGCTGGTCAGGAGGAGGAACTGCTGCTGCTCAGATCTGGACCAGAACCAGAACCGGTCAGACTGGATCCTGACATTCTGATGACTGGTTCTGCTGTGGTTCTGTAGACGCAGAGCTGAACTGGATCAGAACCGTCCTGGATCAGCTGAGGACAGATTATTATAATCCTAAATTCCACCAGATAATCTGAACCTGGAGAGATTATTGAGACCAGAGAACCAGAACCGGAACCAGAACCGGAACCAGAACCAGAACCAGAACCAGGTCTGAGTCTAATGGTCAGTTGGTCTCTGATTGATGATCTATAGACTTTTATAATAGATCTATTGATATGGAATCAGGTTCTGATCTACCTGATCTAGATCTATGCTGCAGGTTCCACATGATTTTATCAGATCAATACCTGATCAATAATTAATCAGTTACTCTAGTAGAACAGGTTACATTAACCTGCTGACCTTATGACCTCTGACCTCCTGCTGACAGAATATCAGATAATCTATGTGTAAGAGTCAGTGAAATAATTTATGTTTTGAAAAGATTAGTTTATTTCTGATAATTAGGATGATTATTTGAAGTTTGGTTCAAGTTCAAGAGTTGTGTGGAATAATTGTATTTAATGTCGTGTCAAAGATTTCAAAGAAAGGAAAAAAAAGGGAAAAAGGAGCAGAAGCCTGAATAGAGCTACAGCTGGCAGCCTCGTATTTTCCAATTATGTTTGTAATTTTTTGTAAATGTATCAATTATAATGTTTTAATTACTTGCTATTTTAGAGTGGATGATTGAGTTCTGATAATTGATTTGTGAAAGTCCTCTGAAGTGGCAGGCGGCCATGAGGTAACTTGTAAACACGTGTCACCTGTTTTTGTAAAATGTGTCAATGTCTAAAATAACATTTTTATTTCTGAAGTTTTCACGGCGTTTAATAAAAGAGCCCGTCAAAAGAAAGCCGTGCCAGTGTGTCACTTTGGAGTTACACTATGATTATTGATCAGATATAAAGACCATCAGCTGATGGATCAGAACCACCTGAACAGACTGGATCAGGTGTTTCCATGAAGGACTCAGAACCAGAACCAGAACCTGGTTCTTCTGATGGAGACCAGCAGGTTCTGGTTCAGATCTGACCCACAGCATGCCTGAGCCTCCACCTACAGAACCAGCAGCAGACTGAGACAGATTCCTGGTTGACCTTTGACCCCTCCATGTTTCACCTGACAGTTCAGCAGGTAAAACATGGAGGACCTAATCAGGACCATCTGTTCTCCTCCCTGCAGTGCATCATGGGAACTCTGACGGCTCACCTGACTCAGGTAACTCCCAGCAGAGCGTAGCCCCGCCCCCTTTGTCCTGTAACCATAGTAACGTCTCTCTCTAGTCTGATGAAGAGGAAGCTGCAGCCCAGAGGGAGGAGCTTAGTCTGGAGGAGGCGGGGCCTGTCAGTGATGTCAGAGGGTGGCTGCTGAGGCGTCTCCATGGTAACAGGAGAGGCTGTGTGTTGCTAGGTGTGTGTGGGGGCGTGGCCTTCACTGCAGGTGAGACCAGACTGATCACCTGGTCAAAGCAATACCTGGTCATGTGACTGACATGTCATCCTCTACCAGCGTTCCTATTGGCCCTTGCTGTGCTCAGGGGGCGGGGCTTCTGCTCCCAGGAGGCGGGACTAGAGCAACCTGTGGGCGGGGCTAACAGACCTGCAGACGGAGGGGCGGAGCTTTACCTGGGGGAGCTGAGGGAGATGATGAGGAGGCTGCTGCAGGACGAAGATCTGCTCAGCACCGTCAGGTAGACACGGTTACCACGGTAACAGCAGGGTGGATTGGTTCCTGCCCTCTGATTGGCTGTCTCTGCTCCAGACGGGTCAGCAGAGCCGATCATCCTCCCGGTTCCTCAGAGGGAACGGTTCTGGCCTCAGAGGTTCTGGCTCGGTTCAGGAAGCTGCAGATGGATCAGACCTGGACCGAGTCGCTGTTCGCCACGCTGCAGGTACCAGACAGGTGAGACAGAACCGGTCTAATCCAGATCCTCCACCAGGTTTAACTTTATGACCCGCTGGATCAGAACCAGTGAGTCATAACTGAACATTTTCCTGTTCAAAGACACAGAACCAATCAGAACCAACAGGATGAGTTTCAGGTTCCCTTAGAGACTGAAGCTGGACCCAAAAGAACAGACAGAACCTTTTACACGTCTCAAACCGGAACCGGTCCGATCTGCTTCAGTAGAAACTCGTCCAGAATAAATCTATAACTTCCTGGTTTCTCTTTCCATGAAACTAAATTCAGTTTTTCTCAGTCAGACCAGAAAATATTCACCAGTTTAAAGTTTTTACCACAACAGACTCCAGAACCAACCCTCTGGATTCGGTACGGTTGCCATGGTGACAGGACAAACCTTCAGATTCTAGATGGACCCACTAACTGATCAGGGTTAGGGTCCGGATCACTGAGGTTCTGCAATGTTCCCACTGGTATTTATAAAAACTTTCCAGGACTTTCCCAGGATTCTCCATGACCTCCAGTATAATTTTCCATGATCCAGAAAAAGTTTATTAAAAAAAGTTTATGAATAAAAGATCAAAGCAGCAGGTTGAACTATAGAGAACATGAAACTCTGCAGGCAGAGAAACATGAGAGAAATATGGAAATGAATGAAAAATAAACTTTAAATCCTTTTAGTTTCTAAATCACTGAACGACTCAGAACCACATTAAAGACCTGCTGTCGCCATAGCAACCTCTCTGGTTCTGGTTCTGCTCTGCATCAGAACCAGAACCAAACGAGGAGAAGCAGCAGATAATTCACAAACACTTCCTGTAACTTTATAGATGATGTTCTCTATAAAATGATAAAATATGCTAAATGTTTACTTTTTAATATGCAAATGAAGTTATAAGAAAATTAACATTTATTCTATTTCAATAAAATCTGAATTAAAGCAATAAGTTTACCTCAACTTTTTGTACAAATTAAACTGCAGGAAAGTTAAATTACATCTTCATATAATGAGAGAAAAAACTTTACAGAAATATTTTGATTCATAAAATGTTACCTTTATATTTTACACCATTACAATGGAAACATTTTAATACTGTATTAAAACTGTCATCTGATAATCTCCTGTAACTAAAAGAGAAGCTAAATATTGAACAGAAACTTTCATAAAACTTATTTATAAAAATGATTTGTGAATCTTTCACAAACAAACTTCAAATTGGTATCAATTGAAGTAAAACTTTAAATTGTTAAAATCTTTCTGCCGACATTTTGAAGAATAATCAATGTTTCAGCAACAAAAACATCCATGCAGTCTGAGACTCACAGGGCAGTCACAGTCCAGTGGATCCAGTCCAGTGGATCCCGGTCGGTGGTCCATCCAGACCAGTGGATCCAGTCCCAGTGGATCCAGTCCAGTGGATCGAACCCGAAGCAATACGTAACT
>CAKLNU010000951.1:0-16839 GCA_922788865.1 Poeciliopsis turneri
ATTAAAGCGTCTGTTTTGCAAATAGAAGATGTGGGTTAGTGTCCCGTAAGTCTTATTCAGGGGCTGGGGGTCTTTCACCCCCACTTAGGGCTTTGAAGGCCCTTGGTCTGCGGTATTAGCCTAAGTCCCTATGGAGTTATCACGCTAAGTAGGTTAGGATTGCCGGGGTTAGGGGAAGAAGGGCGATTGTTGCAGTGATGGTTAGGGCTGGGATAAGTGTGTTATGTCGGGGGCGTAGTCGTCACGGGAGTGTTCCGGGCGGGTTGTTGGGGGGTGTAGTGAGGGATGATGTGTAGAAAAGTCGGAGGTAGTAATAAAGGCTGAGGAGGGATGAGAGGATGGCGAGGACAGCTGCTAGGATTAGGGTCTCTTTAATTATGGATAAAAGAATTAGTCATTTTGGTGCGAATCCTGTGAGAGGGGGTAGTCCCCCTAAGGATAGGAGGATAAAGGGGAGGGTGGCGGTGAAGGCTGGGACTTTAGCTCAAGAGATAGATAGAGAACTAATATGTTTAGCGCGGAGGGCTATTAGGGAGAGAAATAATGCGGTGGATATAAGCAGGTAAGTATAGAGGGCAAGTAGGGTGAGGGTTGGCATGATTGGTAGGACAAGAACTATTCAGCCTAGGTGGGCAATTGAAGAATATGCGAGGACTTTTCGGAGCTGGAGTTGGTTAAATCCACCAAGTCCCCCCACAATGATGGATAGGAGGCCCAGGCTTAAGAAGAGGTTTGGACTAGTTGAAGGAATTTGGTACATGAGATATAGGGGGGCAAGTTTTTGTCAAGTGGAGAGGACTAGGGCAGTACGAAGGTCTAGTGCTTGAATTACTTCAGGTAGTCAGGTGTGGAGAGGGGCAAGGCCAAGTTTTATTGCGAGAGCAAGGATGCAAAGTGCTGAGGGTGCTGGGTGGGAGACCAGGGGAATGTTTCATTCTCCAGTTAAAATTGAGTTTGAGAGGGTAGCGAATAAGAGTAATGCCGAGGCGATTGTTTGTGCGAAGAAGTATTTGGTGGATGCTTCAATTGCTCGGGGGTGGGGGTTTTGGGCTATAAGGGGGATGATGGCTAATGTGTTGATCTCAATCCCTATTCATGCGAGAAGTCAGTGGTTGCTGGCGAAAGCTATTATAGTGCCGAGTCCAAGGGAGCCGTAAAATAGTGATATGGTGATTGGTGACATTAATAAAGGATGGGTTTCCACCATCGTTTTCGGGGTATGGGCCCGAGAGCTTTTTTAGCTTACTTTACTAGGAAGCAGTGTAGTGGAAGCACTAAGAGTTTTGATCTCTTCAGGTTGGGTTCAAATCCCTTCTTTCTAAGGAGTCGGAGGGGTTTGAACCCACATTATTTACTCTATCAAAGTAATCCTTTACTTCAGGCACGAATCCTAAAGTTTACACCTGGGGGGGTAGGCCAGAGAGGGCGAGGGGGAGGGATAAGTGTCAGATAACAAGGGCGATAGTGAGGGGAAGGAAATTTTTTCAGGTTAGGTGTATGAGCTGGTCGTATCGAAATCGGGGGTAGGAGGCTCGGACTCAAAGGAATGTTATTGTGAGAAAGGCGGCTTTGGTTATGAGGCTGAGTGAGGTAAGTTCTGGTAGGGTGTGGTTGAAGGATGTCCCTATGAAGAGTGTTGCAGAAAGAGTATTTATCAGAAGGATGTTAGCATACTCGGCCAGGAAAAAGAGGGCAAATGGGCCTCCTGCATATTCTACGTTGAAGCCTGAGACTAGTTCAGATTCACCTTCTGTGAGGTCAAAGGGGGCTCGGTTTGTTTCAGCCAGGGTGGACACGTACCATATTGCGGCAAGAGGAAGTGCTGGAAGGATGAGTCATATTTGTTCTTGTGCGGAACTAAATGTTTGGAGAGTAAATCCTCCGACAAGGAGGATGGTGCTGAGTAGAATGAGACCTAAACTTACTTCATATGAGATGGTTTGAGCTACGGCCCGTAGAGCACCAATTAAAGCATATTTTGAATTTGATGCTCAACCTGAGCCTAGGATGGAGTAAACCGTTAAACTTGAGAGGGCAAGAATAAATAGGATGCCTAGGTTTAGGTCGGCTATAGGAAAGGGGATTGGGAGGGGGGCCCATAGTGTTATGGCTAGGGTGAAAGCTAGGACGGGTGTGGAAAGGAATAGAAGGGGCGAAGCTGTGGAGGGCCGGACGGGTTCTTTTGTTAAAAGTTTGAGCCCATCAGCGAATGGCTGAAGAAGGCCGTAGGGGCCAACTACGTTTGGGCCTTTGCGGTTTTGTATATACCCCAGGATTTTTCGTTCTAGGAGTGTTAGAAGGGCAACAGCTAGTATAATAAAGATGATAAATACAAGAGGGTTTGCGATAGTAAAAAGGATAAAGGGGATCACAGTCTAGGAGGGGAGTTGAACCCCTGTGAGAAGGGCTTAGGCCTTCTGCATTAGCCGGACTCTGCCACCTAGACAGCCGTTATCTTTGGCGGGGAGGGGTGATCTTTTGCCTAATTAAGTTGTTGGCATTAGGTGAGGGGAAGGCTTACTTTAAGCATGGGCCTTTTTTCTTCGATCCTTTCGTACTAGAAGGAAACACTTCATAGATAGAAACTGACCTGGATTACTCCGGTCTGAACTCAGATCACGTAGGACTTTAATCGTTGAACAAACGAGCCCTTAATAGCGGCTGCACCATTAGGATGTCCTGATCCAACATCGAGGTCGTAAACCCCCTTGTCGATAGGGGCTCTTAAAGGGGATTGCGCTGTTATCCCTAGGGTAACTCGGTCCGTTGATCGATTGTCTCGGATCTTTGGGTCAGAGGTTCTGATTTTTTGAGCTGTGGCTCTTGGTTATGAAGGTGGGGTATCTTCATTCCGTTCGGGGGTTTTTTATTATCCCGGGGTCGCCCCAACCAAAGACATTACAACAGGGGCCGGTTGGTTTAGACCCTTAGACGGGGGGGGGGTAGCATGGTCTGTTGTTGTGTCTAAAGCTCCATAGGGTCTTCTCGTCTTATGTTTTTATCCCCGCTTCTGCACGGGGAGATCAATTTCATTGACTGGGGGAAGGAGACAGTTAAGCCCTCGTTTTGCCATTCATACAGGTCTTCATTTAAAAGACAAGTGATTACGCTACCTTTGCACGGTCAAGATACCGCGGCCGTTAAAGTTTAAACTCACAGGGCAGGCGGGGCCTCTTATGGGGGGGGGCCAAGAGGTGATGTTTTTGGTAAACAGGCGGGGCTTAGAATATTTTTTGCCGAGTTCCTTCTTCTCCTTTTAGTCTTTCCCGGGGGAAGGCACGCCGGTGTGGGGGTAACGGGGGTTATTTAAGGGTTTTTCTTGTTTTCTGTTTTGTTCTTAATTCTCTCTTGTTTTGGGGCCGTTAATTGCCGGTGGGGGGTCCGATCCGGCTTACACGTGTGCGGGGAGAGAAGTGCATTCTCTTATTACTCATTTTAGCATAATCTCTTCTATTTTGATAGAATGGCCTGGTAGTATTGAGGGAGTATAATTTTATTATCGGGATCGGAGGTTTTTGGTGTGTCGGAGCTTTAACGCTTTCTGTAGGGTGGCTGCTTTTAGGCCCACCTTAGCACGTACCTGGGGGGGGGGTATGATTATTATCCACTCGAAGAAAGTTGTGTCTTTGTTCAAAGGGGCTGTACCCCCTTTGAATAACTCTTTGAGAATCTCGGGGCCGAGGCTTGTAGATGTATCATCGGGGGTGGGAGATAGATAAAGGCTAAACTCATATTTAATTTTCAGGCAACCAGCTATAACTAGGCTCGGTAGGTCTGTCACCTCTACTCAAAGGTCTTCCCACTCTTTTGCCACAGAGACGGGTTGGCCCTAATTATTAGGCTGCCTTGGAGTAGCTCGTCTAGTTTCGGGGTTTCAAACTAAAAGTCTTTTTGCTTGAGTATGACTGGCTAAATCATGATGCAAAAGGTACGAGGGTTAGTCTCTGCTTTGTATTACTTTATAAGTCTTTCATTTCTTTTTCAGCGTTCCCTTACGGTACAATTTCTGTAGCTCTCATTTGCCCTTTTCTGTCGCCTTTACTTAGGGGGAAAAATGGTTTGGTTGGAGGGGTTGGTTGGGGGAAAAGAATAAGTTTAAGTTATATTTAGAAGAGGAGGCTAGCTGTTGGGTTTCAGCGCGACCTGACTTGCACAGGTGACTTCTCGGTGTAAGGGAGATGCTTTTCTATCTTAGCTACGCTCTGGTTTTTCCAAGTGCACCTTCCGGTACACTTACCATGTTACGACTTGCCTCCCCTTTGCCCTTTGAAGGGTTTAAGAATAGATATTTTTGGGCTTGGGGAGAGTGACGGGCGGTGTGTGCGCGCTTCAGGGCCGGGTTCAGCGGAACTCTCTGTTTTCTGCTTACTGCTAAATCCTCCTTCATGTGTTGTTTCATAGCACAATTCGTGTTTCCTGAGAGAGGGAATGTAGCCCATTTCTTTCCTTTTCGTATGCTACACCTCGACCTGGCGTTTTGGGTCTTACCAATTTTGCTTACTATGTCTCCTTCACAGGGTAAACTGACGACGGCGGTATATAGGCTGAATGAACAAGAAAAGGTGAGGTCTAACGGGGGTTATCGGTTCTAGAACAGGCTCCTCTAGGGGGGTCTAAAGCACCGCCAAGTCCTTTGGGTTTTAAGCTTATGCTCGTAGTTCCCGGGCGGATAGGTTAAATTTTCTATCAAAGTTTATGGCTGTGCATAGTGGGGTTTCTAATCCCAGTTTGTTTCACAGCTTTCGTGGGGTCAAGGAAGATGAGGCCACTTTCGTGGTCGGGTTTCCTGCTTCCGGAGGCGTATGACAGCCTTGGGAGAGTTCGGCCTTAGTTTAGTAAATTCTCTAACCACGCTTTACGCCGAAGATTATCAACTTGGGCCTCTCGTATAACCGCGGTAGCTGGCACGAGTTTAACCGGCCCTTGTTAGCCTTAACTAAGTCAAGTTTTCACTTATTGCTTAATGTTTATCACTGCTGAGATCCCTTGGGGGTGTGGCTGGGCAAGGTGTCGTGGGCTAGCTGTGTGTGCCTGATACCAGCTCCTTACCCTCTATAAGAGGGTGGGGGGCATTTTCACTGGGGTGCGGATACTTGCATGTGTAAGTGTTGCTAGAGCTGATAGTAAAGTCAGGACCAAGCTTTTGTGCCCGTGGAACTTTGTAGGGTTCATCTTAACATCTTCAGTGTTATGCTTTACGTTAAGCTACACTGGCATTTGTAATATTGCAATATTACAAATACATAAAATTTCAAGTATGAAACTTTTAAGGGCGGGGCAGTATGTTTATTAGGGTGTGGGCGCTCACATGTGTGAGGTTTTTAAAGTAGTAATAAAGTAGGGCTGAGATTTTGTGTTTATAGAACTTTGTAGGGTTTATCTTAATGTTTTGTATTGTGTTTTGTGTAATTTACATTGGTATTTGCAATATTATAAAGATAAACATTTTAAATAACAAACTTTTTTAAGAGGGGAAAACTAGTAAGATTTGCTCTGTTTCCGGGGGGTTTGCAGACACAACGGAATTTTACGAGTTTAAGGGGGGAGGGGGGGTTTAACCCGCAAAAGCCGAGAGGGGCATTTGACAGGAAAGTTAGGAGGAAAAACAACTCTTTATGCTCTTGATATCAGTTATGCAATTTATAAATGAAAGTTTAATTACATTCATACATTTTCCATGGAGGCAAGAAAATGTTCAACCTTGTTATATCATTTCTGTATGCACTGTGAAATGTCAAGTGAAAGGAAATAGAAAAAAGGAACCAGTAGCGCTGTAGAGTGAACGCTCGGCATGGTGGGTAACGAGGAGTATGTATTCCACCATTAACTTATGCAAGCGTCAAGGAAAGATAGGGGATTTATTCAATCAATGGCCCTGAAATAGGAACCAGATGCCAGGAATAATTCACTATGTGCTACCCCCACAATTTCTGTCCTTGACCATCAATAAACGTGTACATTAAGAAATCAACTGATGGTGGTCTCTTACTGCATCGAATTTTGATTTGTAGAGGTGTTGAATCTTGGTATATCTTAACTGATGAGAATTTATGGTAGGGCAATTCAGTTTCGTCTTGTAAAATACGATTTCGGAAAGACTTAAACTTAATGCTTTTTGTCTACCTTCATATTTATTTGATAAATTTATGGTTAAGTTTTATATATTTTTGAATTTTTCATAAATGTAGGGTTACATTATTATAAATGGTTAAAATCGTTTAATGGGGATAATACATACATGTACTTGTATGGGGCAGAGTCCGGCACAAAGAATAGTTTAATTTAGGATCCTAGCTTTGGGAGTTAGGGGCGGAGGTTAAATTCCTTCTTCTTTGAGCAGTAGGGGGGAGTTTAACCCTCGACCTTCGGTTTACAAGACCGATGCTCTGGGGCTGAGCTACTAGTGCTTACCATCCGAGAATTTTGTTTTCTACTCATGCTGCGGTGGGGGCGAGGATTAGGAATAAGGAAAAGTAGAGGAAAGAGGCAATTTGGCCGATGATAATGAAGGGGTGTTCTACAGGTATGCCTCCGATTCATGTGAGGATTGCTACGTCTGCGATTAAAAGTCAAAAGAGGATTTGAGTGAGTGGTCGAAAGGTCAGGCTTCGTTGTTTGGAGGTGTGGAGAAGGGGAACAACCATTAAGACTAGAATGGAGGCCAGAAGGGCAAGGACGCCTCCTAGCTTATTAGGGATGGAACGAAGGATGGCATATGCGAATAGGAAGTATCATTCGGGTTTGATGTGGGGTGGTGTGACAAGGGGGTTTGCGGGGGTGAAGTTTTCTGGGTCCCCCAACAAGTTGGGGGAGAATAGGGCAAGGGCAATTAGTGTGGTGAGCAGAAAGGCGAAGCCTAGGAGATCTTTGTAGGAGAAGTAGGGGTGAAAGGAGATTTTGTCTGCGTCAGAGTTTAGGCCTGTGGGGTTGTTGGACCCGGTTTCATGGAGGAAGATGAGGTGGACTAGGGTTGCTGCTGCGACAATAAAGGGGAGGAGGAAGTGGAAGGCAAAGAAGCGGGTTAAGGTGGCGTTGTCTACTGAAAATCCCCCCCAGATTCATTGTACGAGGGCGTTGCCCATGTAGGGCACGGCGGAAAGAAGGTTAGTGATTACAGTAGCCCCTCAGAAAGACATTTGCCCCCATGGGAGGACGTATCCAACGAAGGCGGTTATTATAACAAGGAGGAGAAGAACTACTCCGATGTTTCATGTCTCTTTGTAAAGGTATGAGCCGTAGTACAAGCCTCGTCCGATGTGAAGGTAGATGCAGATGAAAAAGAAGGAGGCTCCGTTAGCATGTATATTGCGGATGAGTCAGCCGTAATTGACATCTCGGCAAATGTGGGCCACAGATGAGAATGCTGTGGAGATATCCGAGGTGTAGTGTATTGCTAAGAATAGGCCAGTTAGGATTTGGGCAATGAGGCAAAGACCTAGAAGGGAGCCAAAGTTTCATCAGGCAGAGATATTGACGGGAGCAGGTAAGTCCACCAATGTATCGTTTGCAATTTTTAGTAGGGGGTGTGATTTTCGTAGGCTAGCCATTAGGGTTCTTATAGTTGAATACAACGGTGGTTTTTCAAGTCATTGGTCTAAGTTAAAGTCTTAGTAAGAATAATGTCTTATTTGATGTATGTCTTGTTGTTCGGTTTGGTGCTAGGGTTAGTTGGGGTTGCGTCGAATCCGTCCCCCTATTTTGCAGCTTTGGGACTAGTTACAGTGGCGGGTGTGGGGTGTGGGGTATTAGTGGGCAGTGGGGGTTGTTTTTTATCTTTAGTTTTGTTTTTAATTTATTTAGGGGGGATGTTGGTTGTTTTTGCCTATTCAGCTGCAATGGCAGCTGAACCTTACCCTGAGGGGTGGGGGAGTTGGCCGACCCTGCGGCTGGTATTTGGTTACATGGGGGGTTTGGGCATTGCGTGGGGGCTGTTGGGTAAAAACTGGTGTGAGGAGGATTGGGTCGGGTTTGATGGTGTGGCGGAGTTGTCTTTATTTCGAGGTGATATGGGAGGGGTTTCATTGATGTATTCGTCAGGGGGGGGTTACTAATTGGGGGCGGGTGAGTATTATTGGTTACTTTATTTGTTGTTCTGGAGTTAACTCGTGGGTTAAATCGAGGGGCTCTTCGGGCTGTTTAAAATAGTAGGAGGACGAGTGCGAGCAGGGAGGTGAGGAAAAATAAGGATAGGTAGGTTTTGACCATACCTTGTTGGATGTTGCTTGTTGTTGTGATAGGGCGGAGAATGAGGGAGAAAGCAGCTTTGGGTCCTGATTTTTCTAGCCAGGTTTGGTCAACAGTTTGAGTTGCAATAGTTTGGCCAAGGGTTAGGTTAGTCTTGGGGATAAGGCGGTGCAGGACGTGGGGGAAGAAGCCTAGTATATTGGAGAAGTGGTGGGGGGCAAGGTTTGGACTTTGTTTAAATTGTTTGGATGTGAGGGAGGCGAGTTCTAGTGCTGTAAATAGGCCTAGTATAGTTACGATTAGGGCTGCAATTTTTAGGTGGGGGGGCATGGTTATGATGGGAGTATTTAATGGTAGGATGTTTGAGGTAATTAGAAGCCCTGCAATAATGCTTCCTCAGGCTAAACGTTTGATGGGGTTGATAACAGCGGGGTTGTTTTCATTAATTGGTGGGAGTGGGTTGAAGCGGGGGTGGCCTATTGAAACGAAAAAGACAATTCGGAGGCTATAAATTGCTGTAAAAGAGGTAGCAATGAGTGTGAGGATAAGGGCTCAGGCGTTTAGGTAGGATGTGTTTAGTGCTTCAATAATGGCGTCTTTTGAGAAAAAGCCAGCTAAGAAGGGGGTGCCCGTTAAAGCTAAGCTTCCGATAGTAAGACAAGAGGAGGTGAGGGGGGCCAGGTGGTGTATTCCCCCCATTTTGCGGATGTCTTGCTCGTTGTTGAGGCTGTGGATGATAGAGCCTGAGCAGAGAAATAGTATGGCTTTAAAAAAGGCGTGGGTGCAGATGTGGAGGAAGGCCAATTGTGGTTGGTTTAGTCCGATAGTAACTATCATTAGGCCGAGTTGGCTTGAGGTGGAGAAAGCTACGATTTTTTTGATATCATTTTGGGTAAGAGCGCAGATTGCAGTAAATAGCGTGGTGAGGGCTCCCAGGCATAGGCAGATGGTTAGGGCAGTGTTATTATTCTCTAGTATAGGATTTAGTCGAATAAGCAAAAAGATTCCGGCTACGACTATGGTGCTTGAATGTAATAGGGCAGAGACTGGTGTGGGGCCCTCCATGGCGGAGGGAAGTCAGGGGTGTAGGCCGAATTGGGCGGATTTTCCTGTAGCGGCAAGGATAAGTCCTAGGAGGGGAAGGGTTAGGTCGTAGTTGTTGGAGAGAACAAACAGTTGTTGTAAGTTTCAGGAATTTAGGTGGGTAGCTGTTCATGCTATTATTAAGATAAGGCCGATATCCCCAATGCGGTTGTATAGGACGGCTTGAAGGGCTGCTGTGTTTGCGTCTGCTCGGCCGTATCATCAGCCGATTAAGAGGAAAGACATAATTCCCACCCCCTCTCATCCAATGAATAGTTGAAATATGTTGTTTGCTGTGACGAGAATGATTATAGCAATTAAAAAAATTAGGAGGTATTTAAAGAATTGGTTTATTTTTGGGTCTGAGTGTATGTATCAGGATGCGAATTCTAGAATAGACCAGGTCACATAAAGAGCAACGGGGGTGAAAATACAAGAGTAGGTATCGAATTTGAAGCTCATGTTAATGTCAAAGGTTAGAGTATTTATTCAGGATCAGGTTGTAATAATGGTTTCAGCCCCCTGGTCAAGGAATAGAAAAAGGGGAAAAAGGCTAATGAAGAAGGCCAGTTTAATGGCGGCTTTAGTTTTTGTTAGGGCTCAGCAGGGGGGTAGGGGGTTGGGGCTAAAAGTGGTTAGTACTGGGTAAAGGAGGACAAAAAAAGTCAGTATTATGCAGGAGGGGAGAAATAGGGCAGTCTGGGTCATAGCTGCTACTTGGAGTTGCACCAAGAGTTTTTGGTTCCTAAGACCAACGGATGTGCTATTATCCTTTAGGAGCCCTGGTCGAGTGAGCCCCGGGGTTTAACTGGGGTGGCGATAGATTAGCAGTCGTCGTTGCTGTCGAGCCTCTCTCTATGAATAAGGGGTTGTTAACCCCTATTTTAGAGCTGCAAGTCTAGTGTAGTTGTATTCATAGGTGTCTATGTTAGAGTAGTTTGGGATAATAAAGTGGTGGGGTTAGATGTGTTGTTTGGTGGGCAAGGGGATGTTAGCCCCTTTCTTTAGAATCACAATCTAATATTTTGGTTAAAACTATGCCTACAAGTGTTTCACCCTCAGAGTAGTTCTGGCTTTAGGATAAGAAGCAGGAGGGGTAAGAGGTGGAGGGTGAGGAGAAGGTGTTCTCGAGAGTGGGAAGGATCAAGGGAAATTAAGTGGTTAGGGAGGGGCCCTCGTTGGGTGGAGAGGAATATGAAGAGGGAGTAGGCTGCAGTGATTAATGTGCCCAGTCCTGTTAGGATCAATGTTCATGTGGATCAGTTAAATAAAGATGTGATAATTATTAGTTCTCCTATGAGGTTTGGAAGTGGGGGGAGGGCTAGGTTAGCGAGGGTTATGGAAAATCATCAAATGGCTATTAGGGGGAGTAGCGTTTGTAGTCCTCGAGCTAGGAGTATTGTGCGACTGTGAAGTCGTTCATAGTTGGTGTTAGCAAGACAGAAAAGGGCTGAAGATGTTAGGCCATGTGCGATTATAAGGGTTAAAGAGCCTGTAAAGGCTCAGGGGGTTTGGATTAAGATACCGGCTGCTACTAATCCTATGTGGCTTACTGAAGAGTAGGCGATAAGGGCTTTTAGGTCTGTTTGTCGTAAGCAGATTGATCCGGTTATGATTACACCTCAAAGTGCTAGAGCAATAAAGGGGTAGCTTAGTTCTTTGGTAAGGGGGTCTAGGATGACCAGGATACGTATCATTCCGTACCCGCCAAGTTTTAGAAGGACAGCTGCGAGGACCATGGAGCCTGCAATGGGGGCTTCGACGTGGGCTTTGGGAAGTCAAAGGTGGGCCCCGTATAGGGGTATTTTAACCAGAAACGCCAGGAGGCAGGCCATTCACCATATTTTGTGGGCTCAGGGGGCTAGGTGGATTGGGGGGAGATAGGGGAGGGTAAAGAAGGAGAGGGTGCCTGCTGTGCTTTGTAGGAGAAGGAGGGCGATTAGAAGTGGGAGGGATCCTGCCAGGGTGTAAAAGAGAAAATAGGTTCCTGCATTTAGGCGTTCTATTTGATTTCCTCAGCGGGTGATAATAATGAGGGTAGGAATGAGGGTGGCTTCAAATATAATATAAAATATAATTAGTTCGGTGGCGCTGAAGGCGAGGATTAGGAAGATTTGGAGTGATGTTAGTAGGGTAATAAAGGTTCGTTGGCGGTTAATTGGTTCGAGTGCGAGGTGATTTTGGCTGGCGAGAATTATGAGGGGAAGTAACCAGCATGAAAGAACAAGGAGGGGGGTGGAAATAGGGTCGGAGGCCATGAGGCAATTTAGAAAAGATCAGCCTGTATCAGTGGGTATTGCCAGTCAAATTAAGCTAGCGGTTGCAATTGTTAGGCTGTAGAGAAGGGTTGTGGTTCAAAGGTGTTTCTTTGGGATTAGTCATGTGGAGGGGAGAAGGAGAATTGAGGGGAGCAGGATTTTTAGCATTGGAGGAGACTTAGGCTTTGGAGTCGGCTAGTGCCGTGGGTTCGGGCACTAGCTACTAGTAAAGCTAGGCCCACGCTAGCTTCGCAGGCAGAAAAGGCTAGTAGGATCATGGGTAGGGGAGCAGAACTTATTGAGTCGAATTGAAGGGTTCAAAGGGAGAGTCCAATATATAGGGAAAGTATAAGTCCCTCTAAACATAGGAGGGCTGAGAGAATGTGGGTTCGGTAGAAGGCGAGGCCTGCTAGGCCTAGTATAAAAGCTGATGAGATTGCAAAGTGAGTGGGTGTCATTAGGCAATTATGGGCTTAAACCATAAGTTTTTGAGCCGAAATCAAATGTTTTTTTTAAACTAAGGGCCTATTCTGCCCATTCTAGGCCTCCTTGAATTCATTCATAGATTAGGCCAAGGGTGAGGAGGGTGAGTAGGATGGTTGCTCAAATAAAGGCTAGGTGGGGGTCAGTAAGTTGGTCCCCCCAGGGGAGGGGCAGCAGGAGGGCAATTTCTAGGTCAAACAGGAGGAATAGGATTGCTACCAGGAAAAAGCGAATAGAGAAAGGCAGTCGTGCTGATCCCAGGGGATCAAAGCCGCATTCATAGGGTGAGAGTTTTTCCTGGTCCGGGGTCATTAGGGGGAGTCAGAAGGCGATAATTGCTAAGAGGAGGGATAGGAGCAAGGAGATAGAAAATGTGGTTGTTACTAGGTTCATTATCTTTCCTTGGATTTTAACCAAGGTCGTGTGATTGGAAGTCACTCGTACTAACGTTTGTACTAGAAAGATTAGGAGCCTCATCAGTAGATGGAGATGTAGAGGAAAAGTCATACAACGTCAACAAAATGTCAGTATCAAGCTGCGGCCTCGAAGCCAAAGTGATGGCCGGATGTGAAGTGGTGAAGTATTTGTCGTAGCAGGCAGACGGCTAGAAAGGTTGAGCCGATGATTACATGAAGGCCGTGGAATCCAGTTGCAACAAAAAAGGTTGAGCCGTATACACCGTCTGCAATTGTAAAGGGGGCTTCATAGTATTCTATTGCTTGGAGGGCTGTGAAGTAAAATCCTAGTAGGATGGTGAGGGTAAGTGATTGAATGGCTTGCTTTCGTTGGCCTTCTATAATGCTGTGATGGGCTCAAGTTACTGTGACTCCGGATGCTAGGAGTACAGCTGTGTTAAGCAGGGGGACTTCGAAAGGGTTAAGAGTGGTGATACCGGTTGGGGGCCAGCAGCCCCCTAGTTCGGGGGTGGGGGCTAAGCTTGAGTGATAAAAAGCTCAGAAAAAGCCTAAGAAGAAGAAAACTTCGGAGGTGATAAAGAGGATCATGCCGTATCGGAGTCCTTTTTGCACAGGAGGGGTGTGGTGTCCTTGGAATGTCCCTTCTCGAATGATGTCTCGTCATCATTGGTACATTGTCAGGAGGAGAAGAATAAGGCCTAGTGATATTAGAGTTGTAGAGTGAAAGTGCATTCAGATCGCTAAGCCGGATGTTATAAGAAGAGCGGCTACTGCGCCTGTAAGGGGTCAGGGGCTTGGGTCTACTATGTGGTATGCATGTGCTTGATGGGCCATTAGACATTTTCTTGCAGATAGAGGCTTAAGAGAAGGGTAAAGACATATGCCTGGATTATAGCAACTGCAACCTCTAATAGGGTTAAGAGAAAAAGGAGGGCGGCAGCAAGAATTGCTGTTATGGGTGCGATTGATAGTAGGACTAGAGTAGCAGTAGAAATTAGTTGAATGAGAAGGTGGCCTGCGGTGAGGTTGGCGGTAAGCCGGACTCCTAGGGCGATAGGGCGGATAAAAAGGCTAATTGTTTCGATGATAATCAGGACAGGAATGAGTGGTGTGGGTGTCCCTTCGGGAAGTAGGTGGGCCAGAGCGTGGGTGGGTTGGGTTTTTATGCCAAGAATAACAGTGGCTAGTCAGACTGGAATGGCAAAGCCTATATTTATAGACAGTTGTGTAGTTGGGGTAAAAGTGTATGGGAGGAGGCCTGTTGTATTTAGTGTAATAAGAAAAATTATTAAGGATGCTAGCAGTAGTGCTCACTTGTGACCAGCGGTGTTGATAGGGAGAAATGTTTGTTGTGTAAAGCTGCTTAGGAACCAGCCTTGAAGGCTTAGGAGTCGGTTGGTTGCTCAGCGGGCTGATTGTTGAGGAAAGAGGGCCCAGGGGAGGGCTATGGCGATGGCTATCAGTGGAATTCAAATGGTGATGGGGCTTTGGAATTGGTCAAATAGGCTTAGGATCATGGTCAGTTTCAGTATTCAGTTTGTGATTTTTGTTTGGTCTGGGAAGTAGGGCTTTCTGGGAAGGTGTGTGTTATTACCTTTGGGATAATAATTAGGGATAAAGCTATTCAGGAGAATAGGAGATAGGTGAGTCAAGGGGCAGGGTTCAATTGTGGCATTATCGCTGGGGGTGGTTGGGAGGCACCATTTTTAGCTTAAAAGGCTAACGCTAGACCCTATTTAGCTTCCTAGCGAAGCGTCTTCAAGTATTATTGAGGATCAGTTTTCGAAGTGTTCGAGGGGGACTGCTTCAACCACAATGGGTATAAAGCTGTGGTTTGCTCCGCAAATTTCTGAGCATTGGCCGTAGAATACTCCGGGACGTGAGGTGATAAAGGCTGTTTGGTTTAATCGTCCAGGGACAGCATCTATTTTAACCCCGAGGCAGGGGACTGCTCAGGAGTGAAGCACATCGTCAGCAGAAATTAAGACACGGATAGGAGATTCTACTGGGATTACCATGCGGTGGTCGGCTTCTAGTAGTCGGAATTGGCCGGGAGTTAGGTCTTGCGTTGGAATTATGTAAGAGTCGAAACCCAGGTCTTCGTAATCTGTGTATTCGTAGCTTCAGTATCATTGATGACCGACGGCTTTGATTGTTAGGTGTGGGTCGCTGACTTCGTCTATCAAGTAGAGAATACGGAGGGATGGGAGGGCAATAAGGATGAGAACTATTGCTGGAAGGAGGGTTCAGATGATTTCAATTTCTTGGGAGTCCAGAATTAGTTTATCTGTTAGTTTTGTAACTACTATGGCTGTAATAATGTAAAGAACAAGAGTGCTGATGAGGAACACAATTATAAGGGAGTGATCGTGGAAGTGAAGAAGCTCTTCTATCACAGGCGAAGCTGCATCTTGAAAGCCTAGTTGGGAGGGATGTGCCATTATGGGTAAGACACGTGAGTGTTTAACTCACGATTTTGCCTTGACAAGGCAATGTAATAGCACTTTACTAGTGTCTTATAAGAAAGTGACAGAATGGTTATGTGGCTGGCTTGAAACCAGTTCATGGGGGTTCGATCCCTTCCTTTCTCGGTGTGGTTATTTAGTGAGGTGGTGTGTTTGTACAAAGGCAGGCTCTTCAAATGTGTGGTAGGGGGGTGGGGATCCGTGAAGTCATTCGACGTTCGTTGCAGATAGGTGGACTGAGAGGACTTCACGTTTTGCTGTAAAGGCTTCTCAGATAATGAAAAGAAATATAACTACTGCTACAAGGGAGACGAGAGAGCCAATTGAGGAGATTGAATTTCATAGTGTATAGGCATCCGGGTAGTCAGAGTATCGGCGAGGTATACCTGCTAGTCCAAGAAAATGTTGGGGGAAGAAAGTGAGGTTGACTCCAACGAACATAACTCCAAAGTGGATTTTTGTTCAAGTGCCGTGTAGGGTGTAGCCTGAGAATAGGGGGAATCAGTGCACGAATCCTGCAACGATGGCGAAGACGGCACCCATTGAGAGGACGTAGTGGAAGTGGGCTACTACGTAGTAGGTGTCGTGAAGAACAATATCTAAAGATGAGTTTGCTAGGACGATTCCTGTAAGACCTCCCACTGTGAAGAGGAAAATGAAGCCTAATGCTCAGAGAAGTGGGGCTTCTCATTTTAGGGCACCGCCATGGAGGGTGGCTAGTCAACTAAATACTTTAACTCCAGTGGGGATGGCAATAATTATCGTGGCTGATGTAAAGTAGGCGCGGGTGTCTACATCCATTCCTACTGTAAACATGTGATGGGCCCATACAATGAAGCCTAGGAGCCCGATGGCCATTATAGCTCAGACTATACCCATGTAGCCGAAGGGTTCTTTTTTGCCAGCGTAGTAGGCCACAATATGTGAAATTATTCCGAATCCGGGTAGGATTAGAATATATACTTCTGGGTGGCCGAAGAATCAGAACAAGTGTTGGTAAAGAATTGGGTCACCCCCTCCAGCAGGGTCGAAGAAGGTGGTGTTTAAATTTCGATCTGTAAGAAGTATGGTGATGCCGGCGGCAAGGACGGGCAGGGAGAGAAGGAGAAGTACGGCCGTGATTAGTACTGCTCACACAAACAGAGGTGTTTGGTATTGGGATGCTGCTGGGGGTTTTATGTTAATGATGGTGGTGATAAAGTTAATTGCCCCTAGGATAGAAGAGATACCTGCTAGATGAAGCGAAAAAATGGTTAAGTCTACGGAAGGGCCTGCGTGGGCTAGATTGCTTGCGAGAGGGGGGTAAACAGTTCATCCTGTGCCGGCCCCTGCCTCTACCCCCGATGAAGCTAGGAGAAGAAGGAATGAGGGGGGCAGAAGTCAAAAACTTATATTGTTTATCCGGGGGAAGGCCATGTCTGGGGCGCCGATTATTAGCGGGACTAGTCAATTGCCAAACCCGCCAATCATGATTGGTATAACCATGAAAAAGATTATTACAAAGGCGTGAGCTGTGACGATTACATTATAAATTTGATCGTCACCTAGAAGTGATCCGGGCTGACTTAGTTCAGCCCGGATCAAGAGGCTTAGAGCTGTCCCCACTATGCCAGCTCAAGCACCAAATACTAGATAAAGGGTGCCGATGTCTTTATGGTTGGTCGAGAAGAATCAACGTGTGATTACCACAGGTAAGATGGCTGAGTGTTTAAGTGGTGGATTGTAGACCCATGGACGGAGGTTCAAGTCCTCCTCTTACCAGAGCCTTGAGGTGTTTCCACGTCAGATTGCAAATCTGAAGAAGCAGGCCAATAACCTGCCGGGGCTTTCCCGCCTATTTGCTTCGCCTAGGCGGGAAAAGCTAGGCAGATGCTCTCTGGTTTGAGCGCTTAGCTGTTAACTAAGATTTTGTAGGATCGAGGCCTTCCTGTCTAGAAAGGCTTTAGCTTA